>JAOEGS010024230.1:28947-45642 GCA_025447755.1 Corythornis vintsioides
ATAAATAAATAAATAAATAAATATGTCAAACTGTTCAGATGAATTCATCCTGCCTTTTGAAATAAAGCTTTAATAGTGAGAAAAATAGGAGGGATTTCTAAAATCCTTTTATTAATTTTTTTTTTTTCCTCCACCCATATGGAAATTAACTGGCAGCTATCAGCAAATTGAAAACAGGGAAGCTTTCAGAAGTATTTGCCTTCTAAACTGCTATCGTCTGTAGTCTTCTTGGAACCAGATATCTATTTGCTGACTGCCGAGGCATTTTGTTGGAAGCTTTTTACTGAGAATACAAGAATGACATTTGAATTGCTTTTGGATTTCTTATTTTTAAAGCCTTTGAGCTGGATGTGTATTTCATTCCTTCTTGTTTTTTGTTTTTCTTCTAAATATCTTCTTTGTATCTGTCACAAAGTGGAATGCAAAATAATTAAGCAAGTCACTTGTGAATGTCTGACTATAAAACAACACTCCCCACGGCATTCTCAGTAATTCCATTTTTAACTAAAGCTTTGACCTGCAGTAGAGACAACAAAAATTTATTTTAGTCTTCTGAGTTCTAGGTTTGCATTATAACTTAAAATTTCCCAATTTACTTAATTAAGGTCCCAATTTACTTTTTTGTTTACTTCATGATGATACTATTCTCATTTAACTCTCAGTGACACCTTAGTTCTTAAATGGTTTAGAGGGTATTTTCCCCCACCTCAAATCTAGTTAAACTATCTTTCAATGGAACAAAAGGAGCAGAAAACCCCCAGTCAGAACTTTTCAGTGTTAGATTATCTACACGAAACAAATATTTTTAGGTATTTTGCCCCCCTTTGACATTTGAAACCAGACTGCTGTCTTCCTACAGGGTTGCTTTCTGAGGCTCACAAACAGCCCGACATTATACAAAGACTCAGCTCAGTTTTCTAAACAACTTTTTCATGCCATGCCACCCACACAAAAGAGTTCGGGGCTTTTCTTGCCTCCTCAGTCTCGATATACTTCCTTTTTTATTCCCATGTCTCCAATCAGTGTGGCAATGTGTGGCCTGGAGGCTTGGCTTATGACTCTTTGGACTTAATTGATGCAATAAACTGATACACAAATCCCTGGAAAGATTATCAAGGTATGCTCCCTACACCTAGAAAATAAGGAGGTTTTGTGGGCTTGAGAAGTAGAAACTCAAGCCCAGGCTTGAATTTTATGTCCTTGTCTTTTCTGTGTGTGTGTTGTGGCGTTCCCATAAAGGGCGAACGTTCTCTGTGTGTTTTGTAACATTCCACAGGGGAAATATCAAAATTTGGAATAAATAAAATAAAAAATAATTGGAATATTGGATATAGCCGTGTCCGGGTATTTGGAAAAAGCTGTAGAAGTGTGAAAAGCAGAGGTGCCTCTGTACCAGGCGTGTTCATCGTGGGAAGCACCTAGTGTTGTTGTTCTCTGGGGTGCTCGAGTGTTCAGTCTGCTGGAATAGCACCTTGCAGCTGACAGAAAGGTTGTGTTATGCACAACCCTGAAAGGTCCCAGCTATGCAGCCTGGTCACCAGAGTACACCCATAGCAGCAGACAACCAGCTCAGGGAGCTGACTTCTTTGGCCCACAGTGCATCTCTTCATGGGGTGTGGGCACAGGAGGACTCACAGGCTCAGGTGGTGAGGAGTTATGTTTGAAACAGACAGTTCAGGGCTGATGGTTAGATTTGAGAGGAAACCATTTCACAGTGATGATCTTGGTTATGCTTTAAAATATTTGTTGAGGAGAAAATGCCCATGAATTGGGGAAAAAACCAACCCCTACCAGTGAGAAACAATAAAAGGCTGTGCACAATGCCAGCTGCCATTAGAGCCTTAAGATTTATTTTCAGAGCGTTGGTTTTAGAAACATTGCTTTGAGTAATTTCATCGGTCTAAAGAAAATTGCACCTTATACCTCTTTGTTCTACTCAGAGTTGAAATTTTATGGAAGAACAGGGCTGTTCTGAGTGTTGGACAGGTTAAGCACTGTGCTTTCAGAAGAGCTCTCTGAAAGGACACTGAGCACCGTGTGATGCGGTTGCATAGTGATACCATGGTCCTTGCTCTGTGATGAATAATTCAAGTGAAAGAGTCTGGTTGGTTACAAATATTCAGAACAGATTTTGTGAGTATAATGTATAACAGAGAGCAGCAGATAGTAACAAGCCTTTTCCAGCCTTGTGCCCTCTTTAGGACTGAGCTTGGGTGATGGAGTATTCTCATGAAATTCCCAGAATATCAGAAATAATCCCCCAGAACTAAATAAGTATTCTCCCTGGGTGGAACTAATAATTGGAAGTAAGGCTTGAACTCATAAAAAAAAGAAAAAAAAGAAAAAAAAAGCTTTTTTTTTAATTTTATTTTTAGTGGATGACATTGAGAATGTACACAACAGTACTCACTGGGAAGGCTACAAGTAGCAAGCATAATGATTCTGTGATTCAGGAAAAAGAATTTTCTGCATTCAGCCTTTCTTAGTTCCCACCTTTAGGAATTTCTCTGCGAATTTCACATGATCCTTAGCCTTGTATCTGTGTTATTTATCCCTATACCACAGAAGAAGAAAGCACCCTTTTCCTTGTGTGGGAGAGTGTTAATAGCTATGTCCAACAGGCAAACATGCATTCTTCTGGCTAGTGGTCAAATGAAATTTGAAAGCCATTATACTGTCCAGTGTTATTACTGAATAGCTGATGGAGACAGCTGGATTGCCAGGACCTGCCTCGGGATTGTCTGGGAGGTTACTGAGCTTTTGGTTTGATCTTGGAACCATCCCCCTGTGTAAATAAGGGGTAAGCATTAGTTAAGAATGATTAAAGTTTTAGATGTTTTAAGATGTCATGTGTTTCTTCATTAAACAGCCTTTGAAAATTAAACTAAAGGTCATCAGCCCAACCCAGTCCTGTGGTTAATGCTTTTTCCTGGTTTGATTTGATCTAGTTACTTACTTCAGGCATTTATAATCCTATTGAGGAGCAGCCTATGAAATATACATCAGGGGAAAGTAATTCTGCACAGCACACTACCTACTCTTGGGTCTGCAAGTAACTGGTGCCATCCATGCACATTGGTTTGGTTTGCACTGTGTGGTGACCAGGCGAGGTTCTGCCTGCAGTCCAGCCGTGCAGTGGCCTATGGCATGGGTTGGAGGGGCGACTGCTGCCCCAAAAGGTGGGGCACACAGTGAAATGAGGGGGGTACAGAGGAGCGAGGCTGCTGCACACATCAGCAAATGAAGGGAGAAGTAGGATGTGCCCAGAAAACAGGCAAATGCTGCCAGTGTGTAGCCAAAAAGTTGCAATTACTGTGGTTTTTACCTGTGTGCATTTAGAATAAGAGAAGCTTTTTTTATGCCTATTTATTTATTTATTTTTAAAATCTCCATGCAAATTATCACAGGTGAGTTATAACTGAAAAAAAGGAGGCTTTAAAGTTTTACAGCTGCAGTGGGTTGATACTGTAGGATCTCGTCTTTTTCACATAAATTTGAAAGCACAGTAGTGCTCTGAGCTCAGTGCCCGCTTTTCAAATGATAAAATATTTTAACTGATGGGTTTTTTTTTCCACTGAATCCTAGGTCCTAATTAAGCAATAACTGTAAAGGCAGTAACTGCGGTAATCATTTCTCTTTGCACTGATCTAATCTGAAGCCATGAGCAGCTGCAATAGTTATGCTACGAAGGATTTTTCCCCTTTGGCACATATCACACAGGCTGTCCCTTGATTAGGTTACAAGTGCTTGAGGGCTATTGATTTTTTGCTCTGTTTTATGAGAATAATTCTCTTTTTAACAGTTTAATTTCTCAGGTTTGAATTTGAATAATCAGATCGTGAAACAATAGTATTTATGCATCTGATTACTTGGTTATCTGGTATAATAACACAGAAAAAACCCCTTTCTGATTCCTGAGCCACTAGAGATCCCATGCTTCTGTCAGTCCACACACACACAAGGTGGCTGTCAAGGCTCATGGGATTTCTTAAGGGGAAGTATCATTGGTGATGTTTCTTCCTGGCATCCCAGAAGCACACTGCACAGGGGAACTGCTCTGTGGAAATAACCTGGGGTTTCCTTAGGCTGGTTTGGGTGGGTTGCTAGGCAGCTGGGGGTAACAAGGAGCTTGAACTTATTCTGAAGTTGGTACAGGTCTCTATAGAGATTTCCAGGTAAGTAGCATAGCCGTTAAGAGAGGCTGGCCAACTGAGACACAACAAGTTAAGCCCCACAAACTTAACTTTCGTTAAGACGAGTTTTTCGAGGAAGAAATTGGATTAGACCCAGGGGTGACGTATCCTGTTTGATTTCTTTTCCCCTTGTGCTCTGACGAGCTTTGTGTTGAGGCAGCCTTTTGTTGCTGGCTCTGAGTCGCTTGAAAAAAATTTGGGAGTGTGTCTCAGGGTGTCACGGGTGGTGTGCTTAGCTCGATTGGCTCAGTTTGCTTGCAAGGGCTTTGTTCTTCCCACCACCCTCGGGTCAGTTGTGCAACATGCCCCTACTGTTTAAAAAGGGAAAAAAAAAAAGGGGGGAGGAAAAAAAAAAAAAGAGAAATGCTGAGTAATGCCAGAGGTTTCTCAGATGGCTGATGCAAACCTGGAGAATTTGCATCATCAGTCAGCTGGAGTAACTTGGTATGACAAGAGCTTAAATACAAGTCCACGCGGAAGCTGAGCTGGTTTCCAAAGACAGGGCAGTACCAGCTTGCAGGGTGGAAGTGCAGGTGTTCCCTGGCTCTGCTCAGACTGCAGCGAAGGCTCAGACACACTTTAGGAGCTTTGCTACCTGTGTGGAGGAGCAGCTGGAAAGATAAGAGAGGGCAGAGAAAGAGACTGAGTAGTTGGCTACACAGAGAGGGAGGGAAAAAAACCCTTGAGTTTCTGCTGCAAACTTTTTTGCCTGCACTTGCTGTCGGCGTGCTGGTGGCACTGTAGCATGTTTAGGAAAGCTGCTGTAACCTCAGTCTCTAATGGAAGCTACTTGCAGGGGAAAGCTAATGGCAAGTTGCCCTCTATGGACAGCGGACAGCTGGCCCAGGAGGAAAAAGTTGTGCTGAAGAAGAAAGTGACGCTTTTGAGGGGGATATCCATCATAATTGGCACTATTATTGGAGCTGGCATCTTTATCTCTCCCAAAGGCATCCTGAAGAACACGGGCAGTGTGGGCATGTCCTTGACTGTCTGGACAGCATGTGGGATCCTCTCGCTCTTTGGTAAGTCACTTGAAAGTTTCTAATTGGTCCAGAGGGGCGGCTGGTGGATCATTGCTATTATTTGTCTGATTTTGCCATTGGATAGCAAGGCACAGTGTGGAGCTTGAGGACCAATAGGGCTACAGAAGGTTTGTGTTGCATGATAGGTAGAGGGTGCAGAGGTATGCAACCCATGTCCCCAGTGCCTGGTCAGTAAGGATTCCAGGAGTAAATTATTGTTTCTTATGTATCCCTAAAGGAAGAGAAAAATTAAATGTCTATTTTATGCCATACAATGTGCTGTGTGTATAATGTATTTCTTCTGGCTGTAAGAGGTAGTTTATGGTTTGCTTGTAAAGGCCCCCAGCAGCTGGGGATACGGGTCACTCTGCTTGAACAACGGTGAAATGTTTAGATAGCTCAACCTACTTCCCTTGAGGCTAGAGCAAGGTCTGCGAGGAATAATCCCACTGGACACAAGCTGTATTGGCATGAAAGGGAGAAAAATAATAACACTAATAACACCTCTCCCTTGTCGTCGATTGCTGTTCTTTGCTTCATTCCTTTCTTGTGATGTTGTTTTGAAAGATAGCTCTGCAAAAAAACAGTATGATGGAAACAAACTTACAAAGCAAGTTGCATTGCTGGCCTGCCTGTCATAACAGTTTTTACTGATTTTGTCTGTTTTTGAAGAGTACTACATGCTGAAGTTTGCCAGTATATTTGTTCTGTACACAAAGCCCCCATTCAGAAGGGAAAACTCTATCCTGGCCTTTGTGGGACAGAGGGTCCATTGACCTACTTAATGAGTTAATCTCAAAGAAGCTGAAGAACTGACATGAATATTGGCTTTATTTAAAACAGAAAGTACTTGTTTTCTGTCAGGAGTCTAAGAGGACAAACATGGACTAACATGTGTCTGCTTAATAGGTGAAACATGCAAATGCCACTCTGTGTAAATTGGCTTTGAGATTAAAAGAAACGTTTATAGGCTAAGCCCACCCGAGTCAAACAGACGGTGCAATCAAGTTAGGACCTGTTCTGGTCAAATGTTAAATGTATTGCTACAATATGTAGCATAATTTCTTGTCCAAATGTGAGAAACCTTGCCTGGAACCAAAATTCCCCTATGAAGAAAGATATAATTTGTAAATCTGTCAGAAGATCTTCGGTTTTATCAAAACAGAATTTTCTTATACTTTCCTTTTTTTTTTTTTTGTCTTTAATAGTAGTAGTTTCCTGGCTGCATAGTAAAGTCTATTAAAAAAAAATAAAATCTGTATTATCAGATGGATTTTCTAGGTCATTTTCAGACCTCAAGATATGAAGAAATGTATAATTTGGCCCAGAAAAGGAAACTATCTTGCTCTCTGAATGAACTTTTTACAGTTGGGGTTTGTTTGTTTGTTTTTGAGTTGTTTGGGTTTTGTTGTTGTTGTTGTTGTTTTTTGTTTGTTTTTTAATGCCATGGGTGTTTTTAGTTCCCTGTGTGACTTACAGTAAAATCACATGCAAAGATCACTTAATGTCTTGCTGAGGTCATATGTATAACATATATTGAAACACCATTTTATCCTGAACCTCAACATAAGAGGCTGATAAGAGAAAGCCCATCAACAGCTTTTTTTTCTATTTGCAGTGTGACTGTAAGAATTCCTTTAAGCACATAGGTAAACTGATGGGTGGTAGATAAGAGCTGCTACATTTTTGCAAAGCCCCAAACAAATCAAGTGAACAAGATTGGAATTTGTCACAATGTGGTACAGCTTTATTGAGCTTAGACATTTATGTGGTTTTTGATAATTGCAGTTTTCATCTTGAAAAGCGTAACAGCATGCAGGGAACAGGGCTGGAATAAGTTCATATATGTCACTGATCTGAACTCTATGTGTTACGGTGTTGGCAAACTTTATTTCTGTCTTAATCTGGCTTCTCAGGCTCTGCTAAGAGGTCTACCTACATTTAGAAGATGTGGTACACGTCTCTATTGGTGAAATTCACTCGTGGGGCTGAGAATCCATTGGCTTTGTGACTGGGTCATGGCTCACAAAGCAGCAGTAGATGGCACGTGTGAAGAAGGCTTCCTATAGGTCCTCATCCTTGCTATGTGCTGTTGCCTGCTCCATAATGGCAGAGGCTGTGCACTGTGCCCACGGCAGCCTTGGGGGGCTCTGTGAGAGCTGCTCTGTGCTGGCAATGCCACTGGCACTTGTTCCAAAGGGGCCTAAACTACTTCTGCATCAACTGATGCAGGAATGTGATGATGATTTGGGGTTAATTTTAGCCAGTGTAAATCCACCGAAGGAAGAGATGAGCCTTCTCCGTTGAAACAATGGAACTGTATTTCAGGCAGTGAAGAAAGGAGCTGAGCTTTCATTTCATTAATAGTACATGACAACACTGCAGCGGTGTTGAAAAGCCAGAGCTAAGCCATCACCCAAACTTATATGTAAGATGTTGGGAGTACTATTGAGGAAAAATCTTAAATCTGCAATTTCTGCTTCCAAATTTTGGCTAGTCAATTGTTTCACCAGTGGCTGAGAAGTAACAGTCTTCAGAAGCTGAAAGGAGCTGATCATCCTTTGCTAACAAGCAAATGTGTCAGATGGCTTTCTCTCTGTAGTGCAGTCAGGCTGCCTGGGAAGTGGGAGTAGCTGATGTGGCCAGAGTTTTGTTGTCCCTCTTCACAAGATACAGATAGTAATGAAACCTGTTGATAGCAAATAGCTTGTTCAGTGGCTTTACACATAAATGCAGCTCGATATATATACCATTTGGTTAACTACAAGTCTAGGTGAATGACTGAAAACTTACAAAGGTGATTGAAAAAAAAAAAAAAAAAAAAAGAAAAGTAGTTGTGCTACCACAGCAGCTCCATTTTTTAGCTTATAAAAAAAAAAAAAAGTTATTTCTGGATATGTCTTGTGATGCCACAGTTTGCTTTTCACAGGTGCCCTCTGCTATGCTGAACTAGGAACATGCATTAAGAAATCTGGTGGCCACTACACCTATATCCTGGAGGCCTTTGGTCCATTACCTGCTTTTGTCAGAGTCTGGGTTGAATTGCTCATCATTCGGTAAGTGTATCGTGGCTTTTCACTGTTTCTTTTCTGATGGCAATACACTTTTTAGTCATAAAGAAAAATCTCCCATATATGGTGGGCAAAAAAAATTAAATATATCTTGATCAATGAGCTGTGTTCTTTTAGTATGGTTGCTTCAGGGAATTTAACAATGCTGTTTTGCTTGTCAGCACTGAAGCAGTGAAGAAGACATATGTGCATATCTGGGGGGAACGATTCTATGAAAACTGCCTGCCACACAAATTCAGCTACTTGCTTTAATTTTGCTAAGCTTATTGTATCCATTAATGTCACTAATAATGGTAATACCTGTGCTATGTACAGTATAGTGGAAAAAGGAAGTCACCTTTACAATTTCTCAGTGTTGGCACTGATTTTGAAGCAGTTGCTTGTGGTATGTGGATACAGGAACAACTCCTGGTGAAGCTATTGACCAGAAGTTTCCAAGTTCAGGGGCTCTGTGTTCATTTTTCATCTGCTCAGGTCCCCATTTTTTGTTTTTGTGGGATGTTGGAGAACCTAACTCTTGATTATTAAGAAAAGCACTAACTGTCCAAATAATGCAACATTAAGTCCTGACATACCTAAAATGTCCAAAGTATTGTTTTGGTGCATAAGCCTGTGACTTGTGCAACCCTTGGCGTTGTTTAGGAGAATTATAGTACGAAGATGCTGAATCATAAAAAAAAAATTTTCATCAAGTGAATGAATGCATCTGTCTATAAAACTCAAATGTGGTCCTTTGATTTTTTTTTTTTTTTAATTTTTTTTTTCACTGTATTGCTGAGGCTGGAGAGCTTGTTACAACTCAGTTATGACTTTGGGAATACTGCATTCCTGCCTCAGGCTAGTTAGCACTCCTTTCCTCTCTCTTCTGCAATCAGCAAATTAGTCACAAAAGCACAAGCCTCATTTCAAATCACAACTATGTTTACATAATATTGACAAGTTCTAGCACAGACTGTTGAGTTGAAAAGCACTGACAGTGCCGAGTCATTATGAAGCCATAAATCCTGGTCTTGTTTCCGGAGGAAATCCTGGTGTGTGTCAGATGGTCCCTTACATCTTCCCCACCTATATGTAACCTCTGAATTAACTGCATAATTTCCATCAAGCATGATGAAAGAGACTATGTCTCAATTGTATTAACTTTTTGCCAAAAAGAATAACCGGGCAGAGGAAACAGACCTGTGTTTTCAGCATGAGAAACACAGTACTGTGAATGCAGCTGCATCATTGCATATCACAGAATCAGCAGGAGAAAGCAGCATCAGAAATCCCCCTCTTAACTAGGCAGGGGGGCCTTATTAACCTAGGCACAAATACCCACAAAGAAATCAGGCTTCAGAAATCCCTCTCTTCACAAAAATATTTACTTTTTTGTTAGATATGTTGGTGTCCTAGGAGCATCAGGAAAAGACTCTTAGTCATCATGATCTGTCCCACACCCAGAAAATAATCATCTTGCATGGGAAGGAACATCAGTGACTTCTTTAATGTCAAATGTGAGAGGCAGCAAGCAAGGCATACTTGTTATAACTTGCAGTGATCAGAGCGGCACTGCCAAAACTCTGGGTAGAGTTTTCTATCTGTCTCCTGCATCAGTAAACTAATTGGCCACTGCTATCAAAGAGGTTGAGACCTACTATACATCTAGGGTTTTTTTTCAGTAGATGAAGTTGCACAAAAACTTCTCAGCTAAGCTGTTTTTTTCTTCTTGAAAGATTGCAGGTTTATCACACCTGCCGGCTGGTGGAGCAGCTGCAACCAAATAAACATTTCTTGCTCTCTTATATCTTCTCGGTTGCTATTTTAGCCTAAGACACACTTAAACTGAGCCCACACACTGATACAACTGTGCCAGCATCATCTCCTCTTTAGATCTGCCTGGCACTGTGCTGCTCCTCATCCCATACAAGTAGGAGCTTTTTGTCTCCCCAGAAGTCAGGTTGTGGATATATTACATATCATAAAAAAAAAAAAAAAAAAAAAAAAGGTAGTTTTCAAACAAGTGAAGACAACTCTGAAAATGCATTGTCCATAGTGCTTAACTATGGGGGTTGCTAAACACAGGTTGGGTGAGAATGTGCTGCCAAGTGACTCACTCACCTGGTGTATGTGCTGAGACACAGGTACCTGCTCCTTTCCCAGTGGGTTTTTGTGCTCCTTGCCCTTCCATGAAGCCTGCTAATGCCCTTTCTGTCCACTCCTGAACATACAGCTGTTAAGGGACAGCTAGCCTCTCAACAGGACTAAAAGTCAAAAGGTAAATTCCCTGTTCCTTCAACTTCTACCTCTATTGATTGACAACAATGCCAGCAATATCTCCCCCAAACACAGCAATATAAGAGAGTGAGCTGTTTATTAGAGGTACCATATAGGAACTCTGTTTTTAAAAGCGTAATGGTGTGGGTAGCAGTGACTGTCTCTTTAAAAAGGCCATTCGTAGAGGGAAAAAATCCAAGTTCTGGAAAAAGGAGCCAAGACTGAGGAAAAAGTCTGGGAAACCTCTGAAGATCTGACCTTTCTTCTGATCTAGGACACTTTAAACTACTTCTGGCAGGTTGCAGCACTTAGAAGCCAGAAGCCTGGTGATATTTTATGTAAATTAGAAATAGTGCACCAAAGTAAAGTCAGTCTGTGTAAATTCAGTATAGAGGATGTTTGGTCCTGGGTGAAGGCAAAAGGTGCAAAACCAGTTGTTGACTAGTAAGAGGAACAGTCCTTGTGCATGAGACACACACAAGCAGCAGACCTTACTTGTCCACACAAAAACTTTCCAAGGAAGATTCTTTTGTTATTTGTTGCTTTACAGTTTGGTCCAGTGCAACGTGAGATGTTTTGGTTGAGTCATAATGCTAAGAGAATGGAGTTTGTTTCAAAGGCAAAACTGTATTTTGGAAAATTCCATTATAATTCTATGGAGAATAAAACTTCTTTGCAGAATTTTTACACAGTTCCATAGAATGTTTAGCAATGATTTTTAGTAAAATTCAGTTAAGCTGAGGCATTATTTTATTAAATGCTGTAGATTTTTTTTTTCACAAGAAATTCACATGGACTCTTACTTAACTCAAAAATCCATTGAGACAGAATTATGTGCGCTTTTGTCCTTAATGTGTGTGGGTGTATGATGAAGCACAGATCCTGCCAGATAGGATGATCCCATCACTAAGAAGGGTTAAAGGGTCCTCCCAAACCAAATATGAGCAGACAATGTCTGATCAGAAGCATGGGGTAGTTTGATGCTCACATGTGTCAGCACTAAGGCTTCTGACAAATCTTTAACTTGCTTCAGAGAGAAGGGCTATATGAATATTCAGAGTATTTCAAACTTGTAAATGCAATAAATTCACATTTATATGTTTCATATTGGGTGCTTTCTGTACTTGGAGGGTTTTTGCTCTCTCTTGCAGTGCTAAGAAGTTGTTAGTCAGTAGATGGAATAAGTTCTGTTTGTATTTAAGAAATCCCATTTTAATTTTTTTTTTTTTTTTTTTTTTTTTGCATTGTCTCAGGTTTTAATAGCAGACTTGGGTAGGTTTTGGAGACTTCTTTTAGTAAAGTGGAATTCTCAGCTTGTTTGAAATTAATTTGCCCATGAAGGATGATGTGTAACTGGCCACTAAAATTCAGTCATCAACAACTTTTACTCAGAGTTTTGACCATGTAATCTAATCTGGTCCATGTTTGCTTCTGGTGAGTGAATGATTTCCTTTCTGTTTACAAGTTCCATGTTGTGAAACTGTAAGAGCAAGTCTGATAGGAAGTGTTGCTGTCAAGATCAGAACCACTGAGCACAGCTAAACTGCTTGTGATTTTCTGCTACATCCAGAAATCATGGTACCTAGTACTGTAGTTACAAGTAGGCATCAAAGAAGGTACAGTTCACAGCTCTGTGATTGTAAAGTTACAGCATGACCCCATAAGAATATTATCTATGTACTATTGCAGATTAATTTTGTAATTTTGTTGTTGTTTTTACTCTAGCCCTGCTGCCACAGCAGTGATATCGTTGGCATTTGGACGTTACATTTTGGAACCTTTCTTTATGCAGTGTGAAATCCCAGAACTTGCGATTAAACTTATTACAGCTGTTGGCATCAGTAAGTATCCAATTTTAGGTTTCAGGGAAGATTAAAGATGATGTAAATTGGAAAAAAACCCGCAGTAATCACACACTGAACAGGTAGTTGTTTGATGTGAATCATTACAAAGTGACTGTACATCCAGTGCCAAGGGCATCAGTGTGACTTTTAGCCTCGGTATGTGTGTTTGTGAACATACAAGGTAGTAAAAAGAATAGCAGACTTTATTAATGGCAGGGAGAATCTATTGCCAAGGTTGATTCTGATGCCACTTGAATTAATGGCAGAACTCTCGTTACTTTTGTGGAAGCAATTTCAGTCCTTAAGAGATGGTGAGCCAGTGCCAGAGATATGGAAGAATGATTACCCGATTTTAAGTACTTTGCTCTACCTCTGTTTTAGGAGGCAATTGAGTGCCAACTATGATGCCATGAAGAAATGTAGTTCTTTTGAGTGTTGCACAGGCAACATGAGATCATTTTCCCTAATCCCACTCTGTTCTTCACAGCCATAAAACTTCTTAAGGCACTTGCAGTTCAGGTAGCAGGAGTCCAGCTGATGACTTTGGGAGAAGGGTGTATGGCTTGGTGACAATGTGTGGCTGTTACCAACAGCTTGTCCTATGAAATTGCTATAAAAGGGACCATTTAGAGATACAGAGAACCAATAATTGCCACTGGAAGGAGGGAGGCCTCCCTGAGACCAGCAGTTTTGCAGTGTACCTGGGCTGGTGTGGGACACTGCATGAAATGGGAAGACACAAATCGTGATGCAAATGGGACTCTAGAGCCATGTGCCTGGAGCACTAGCAGCTTGTTTCCAGTTCTGTCTGGTCACTGGTGATGCTTCTTGTGCATACATTGGCATTCAGCTGTGTTGGGAGGAGAGTGCAGAATAGACCTGAATAATTAATAACAGATTGTTCCTTCCAATTTGGTCAGTGCATGCATCAGGAACAAAAGGACTGGAAAAAGGAATTAAAACATGCAAAATAATCAAAAGCACACAGGAGACCCCTGGGTTTTTTTTGTTTTTGTTTTTTTTTTTTTGCACAATAATAGGTTCAGACAACTTTTTCTTTCTTTGGGGTAAGGAGTTCAATTGACATTGAAATGTATAGTCTCCAGGTTACTGTGGCTTTTTGTAGGAGCTCTCTCAATAAGAGTTCCTTTCTGCCAGGAGTGTTAAAAAAAATTCAGTATGTAACTGCATTTCTTTCTAACTTAATTATGCACAAACTATAGGTTTCATAGGAATAATTGAATTAAGGGCTTGAATTTTGAGGTCAATGACTTTTTAGAGCTACATCTGTCTAAAATATTTCAGTGCAAGTTAGGGGTGAAACAGATGTTCAGTAACTTCAAGGTCACTGAGACAGAAGGAATGTTAAGTGAGGACTCTATGAAAGCATTTTGTTAAGTGCATGTGATTCAAGCACAATAAGTGAACAATTTGAAAGAGGTTTTTATTGCTTTTAATTTAATTGAAAATCTGTGTTATAAGCCAGGGCTTCACAAAGTAATTAAGCACCAAAGTGGCATTGGGGGAGGGTGTGTGGAGTTATGCTGAAATAATTACAGCCTCAAGGGAGAGAGGAGTTCACAGCAGACTGCTCCTGTGGTGAGCACGGGTCTGTACAGAGAAGGTAGATTGAGCTGTCATTTCATCAAAAGAAGGGGTTCTTGTAGAAAGTTCAGAATGTGAACAGGACAATGGTGAGGAAACATCCATGTGTCAGACTGAGACTTTATTCTTCTACTGTGGAGTTTCATTGTTGGTATATTTTGATTGCACACCCCACTTCTTAAGATGAAGGATCCTAGAAATGCTATTCCTGTGTGGGAACAATTACCTGGTGTGGTGATAATTGTTTTGTATTGCCTGTGTAGGCAGAGTGATAGGCAAGATTAAGCTGTGTAGAGCTGAACAGACATACTGGAGCCCTGAAGATCTTATAATCCAATTTAATGGTGCCAGAGGTAGTGTTTGCTTCCACTGGAAGTTTTAAGTTTCTAAGCAAGTGAAGTGATGTACCTTTTGTCTCCTTATCCCCTCCTGGTCCCTTCTCCCTCCTGAGCCTGATGACAGAGTGCTCCTTGCAAATCTGTCTCTATTGGGTGTTCTGGGAAACACCATTAAGCTCTGGCCTTGGGTGAGACTTTGTCCTGTAGTTTTACCTCTTCATTTCTGATCATACTAGGAAGGACAGGAAGAGATTTTGCATAATGTCCAGATGATCCTCTGCCCCAAACACAATCAGCATATCTAAACAATTTCTGACAGATGTTTGTCTAAATGGATGTTAACAACTCCAGTGAGGGAGTGTCTAAAGCTTCACCTAATACTGTAGCTCTGTTGTTTTTATAATCCTTGTCCCAAGGCAGCTTTTCTCTCTTTTTTTTTTTTTTTTAATTAATTTTTAAAAATTTTATACCCCCACCTAAACTTTATTTTCTTAAATTTAATCCTAATATTAAAAGTTTGCCTGAAATGGATGGAACCAGGATTATGATGGGGAGTGGCAAATACTCTTTCTTGCTCTCTACTATCTGCAAATAATGACTTCTTATAGAGGGACTATGGCCCATTCTGCTCCCCTCCATTCCACCTTTATGCCTCTGCAGTGAAGGAGGAATGAAGGTGCTGCAGAGATGATGTAGATCAGATGAGAGCTATAATTGAACTACTGGAGATGGAGACCTTTAAGGAAAAGCCCTCATTTTTTGCTTATTATTTATATATATTTATAGGAAAAAAACATGCACTGGGCACAAAATTCCCCTCAGAATCACATCTGTTCTGAGCAATTCTGAACAGTTTGTAGAAGCAAATTTTCTGTTCCACGATATGTTGTGTTGGTTTTTTTTTTTTTTAATGAACCCCATAAACAACATAAAAGTCTGAACATTCAGTGGCTCAATAGAGAGAAGTATGTTTATGTTGAGATTCTCTTTTCAAATGCCCCAGCTTCCTGAACCCCTGAAGCAAAGACTGCCTATTGTTTTCAAACTTAGAAATCACTTCAATTCACTTGGTATTCCTTAAGAGAATCTCCATGAGGGGAAGCACCCAGGCAAATACTGGATATACATATCTCAGTCTGTCAGTCTGCCATAAGCTTTTTCCAAATTCAGTCAGTTTGACCATACCTGAGAAAAGAGCAGGAATCTCAAAGATATCTAATTACTTTCCTTTTAATGAAAATAAAATGCCAGGTACAGGAGAGAGACCCCAGCCTAGGGGAGGACAGATTAAGAAAATGCTAACAGGGAACCAGGCCTCCTAATGCTCAACTTTGTTTGGGTTGGACATAATAGTCCCTGGATATAAAGCATAAGAGATGCTCTCCACCTTTGTTCTGATGTTGAAGATGGTCATTTTAGGATAAAGAGCTAAAAATTAATTTCTCTCTAAGTGTAGGCTGGTGAATTTCTTCTATGTATTGTTTCTTCCAATGAGGAAACATCCTATCACCATTTCAAAGCAAAAAATCTCTACATTAATATATTGCTTTATTTATATATTTTAATTATTCTCCTAGTGGTGAGCTGAAATGCACTGGTAACATGAAGGGATAAATTATACTGTGCAAAGGTATTGAATTGTTCTATCAATACATAACCTGAAAAGATAGGCAATCTTAACTCAGCCTGTTCTAATCTTTTCACTTGGCCTCCATATCAGAAAGCAGATAAACAGGTTTCAGCTGTTAAAGAGTGTGAGACTGAAAGCAGATTACTGACTCACACATTTTTAAAAAGTTTTTACACTCATTCATGCATATTTTTTGGCATTTTACATCACAATAACATATAATTCCACTCCCCACCTTTTTTTTTTTTTTTTTTTTTTTTTTGAGTTCTGCCTAAACCCCTCAATTTCTCCAAACTACGGTTTTTAGAGACAATACTATGCTTGAAATCCAGGGTCAGTTGTACAGATCTATCAGTGTTTGCTGGCAAATATTCATGGCCAAAGCTTCCTTGGTATAAATTTGGTGTGTATGTGAGTCCGTAGTTAGTTGGTTTTGTTTTGTTTTTTGTTTTGTTTTGTTTTTTGTTTTATTTTGTTTTCCATCATGGTAGATGTTACAGACATCACACTCTACTTCTGAGAGGTTTCAGACAAGCAGTTTAAATTAAGACATCTCTTGGCTGGCAGGGATAGCAAAAGCTACTCTGATGGGTGCTTTTGTGCCTCCTGTGACTTTATTTTAATTGACACATTAGGATCTGCAAATTGAGTGTATTTTTTGCTTTTGTGTGAATGCCTTGACCCTAGAACCCTGACAAGTTAGAGGAAGGCAGTTTCCTTGTTTTCCCACTGAGGC
>JAOEGS010024231.1:0-38640 GCA_025447755.1 Corythornis vintsioides
GTCTAGGTGATCCTGCTCGGGCAGGGGGGTTGGACTAGATGATCTTCTAGCTCCCTTCCAATCCCTAATATCTATGATCTATGATTCTATGATTCATAAATATAAGGGCAGATAATTTGCACTGTGTGGTATGTAAGCTTGTCAGAGGAGGAGGAAAGTAGATTCACTGCCACTTTACTGCTGCTATTGAAACATTTTCATTGTTACATTCAAAATGCTGCCAGTTCTTCAATTTGATGGAAGACTTTGTTGAGGATCAAGAAGAGTCACTAGTAGCCTGGTGGTGTCTTGTCTCTATTGGAGGCAATATCTCATGGATTGTAGTATTGGAACTTAAAAGTCATGGGCAGTGGAAGGAAAAAGTATATCCTTGCCTTCTTTATACCCTTGAAAACTTCTGTCTTGCACGCCAGTGTGAGATCACACCATTATCTTGTTCACCCCCACCACCTCAGATGGTTTTCGTGTGGGCATGTGCTTAAGGGCAGAGGTTCTTCATGTGCTTAAGGACTTCAGCTGTAATTTTTCTGAGAACAAGCAGCTAAATTCTCTTCTCACATAGTAACATATTCATATTTTATGGATCATCAAATCACACTGTGTGTGATTTTACATGTATGGTATATATACACACATGATCTTTTAGATATATGCACATGGACTCACATTTCTGTGACTATCTGAATAATTTTCTAGATTGAACACATAGAAAACTAAAACCATTTTATACTGTAATAATACAAAAGCCATTTATCTTCTTTTGTATATCATGTTGATATGGATGATTCCATAGGACTTTAGAGGTATGTATGTTGGGAAAACTGATGTAAACATCCTTACCTTATATAAGGTATGTTTGCATTATTGTATGTATATATGACATAATTCTGTAGTGCAGGAGTATATATACTTTTAGACTAATCCCTGAGACACCAGCATGAGCTATTCTCAGGGTCTTCATGTTTGTTTGAAGGCTAAGGCACCACATGTACTGTTTATGTGACACAGCTACTACAGGAGAGCAAGCTGATGTTTAAAATCTGTAAAAAGATGCTTCAGCAGCTGTGCTATCAGCCAGCAAGTATGGCACTCCCTTGCTACTCCCTTCAGCCACAGAAGACTGTAATTCAGTAGCACAAGAATCCTTTTCTGCCTGAAGCAGCCAGGCAGCAGGCCCAGAGCTCTTTTCAAATCAGTGTTTTTGTAGTTCTTCCTAAGCCACGGGAGATGCTGGTGCTCTTCTGCTTTGCAAAGGCAAGCTAAACTGCAGCAATGCAAAACTGTGAGAGGAACAGCTCAGTAAGAAGTTCAGCAGAGTAGAGAAATGGGCACAAAAAACCTGCCTGTTACATTACTAAATAGTAACACAAGTAACATGACAATCATGGATACTCTCACCCTTTTTTTCTTTACCATAGGAAAGATACTGGCTGTCCTCATACATGGTCCTACTTCAGTCATTCCAGGAAGAAATAGGGTTAATAACATTCCCTGCCATCTCTGCTCTTAGATGTGTGTTTAACTTTGTCTTGCCTGGAAATATGTCATGGTTTAGGGCCAGGGTTACTAGTATCCAGGTGTATTTTATAAACTAGTCCAAAAACACTTCTGAATGTCTTTGCTTGGATACTGACTTTGTATTTGTAGACCATTCCTCAGACTTGTGAAGGTGCCAGTGTTCGCCAACATCTTGCTCTGACAGTTTGTGGTGTCTTTGAATAGACAATGAACAGCCTTTTGTTGTACTGGGATAGAACACTATCATGATACCCTTTGGGACATATTCTGCCCCTCAGCTCTTCTCCTGACCTCACCTCTGCAGCACGAGATCTTGACAGCTGTTCTGCACAGAAGGGAAATGCCAGATCCATAAGGGCTTCCTGCTCCTTCCTGTTCTCCATTAGCTCTGGGTAGTGCCTGATGTGTTGCCACAGTGTTAAAAGAGAGGTACCTGGTGATAAAATTATTCACTACTATGGACTGCAGAGCTAAAAATATGGCAAGATACTAATTTTTAATCTGTCATCAGAGTGTGCAAGCTCCACCACCTGATGTTGGTTATGTGACATTTCCAGTCTCTCTGGGTTGGAGAATAACTTTTAAAAATGTCTGAGTGTCACTAGCTCTGCTCCAGATGAAGAATAGTGTCTTCAGCTTTTAAGCAAGCCTTCAGTTTAATCAAAAAGGCCCACCAAGCCACTGCAATTTATCAAAAAATTATCCCCAACCATGCTCCCAGCTTCTTCTGGAATGCAAATGCTTCCTCTTTTTTCCAGAGAAAGAACAAATCTATAGATCTATCTTTTATTTCCTTTTTTTTTTTTTTTTTGGTCTTAAACAAACTGACTGTGAGATAAACTGTGAGGGTGGCTTTGAAAAGTGTTAATTCACCATTTTCATTTTGTGTTTGGGATATTGCACAGTAATAGACCCATTAGTAACCAATTGTTCTCTGATTTAATTTTCTATTTTATTCAACTGCACATGTTTTGTGAAAGTCACACAGAGATACGTGTACAACAAGATACCTCCATGACAGAAAATATGAAGAATCAGAAAGAGCAATGTAATTGTAAAGTATAATACAATGCCAAAAGCAACAGTTCTTTGAATGCATGTTTAATAGATGAGTTGCTCATTGTACTCATGTATACAGTTGACTGTATAAGGCTATTTATACATAAATCAGTTCAGCCTGACTTCTGCATTGATGGGAAATAACTGATCTTTAAAAGTTTTATGAAAGAATCAGAGACTGTGAAATTAAAGGAGGTTCTATTGTTTAACATTGCATTTCTATCAACTGCCAGGAATACCACAAGAGTAGAAAAATACCTGTTTTTTTTGAGAAAGAACATTTTATTGATACCACTAAGTCAGTAATTATATTAATTTATTACTGAAAAATATTTAGTACCATGGTATTTTTCACTTTGTACACAGAATTTCTAGGAAAAAAAGCTAACTACATTGTGATAAATTGATTTACTTTCAAGAGGAATTATGGTAATATTTCATTAGCATCATACCTGAGCTTTCAGAACAGCATTAGACAACTCAGGCATTGGAGAGATCTGGGCCTTGTGCCTATGGGCTATCTGCCTTCCAGGCTTCATATAGTGTTATTTGGTTATTTTGGGTCTTGTCAGGTCAGGATAAATAGGAAGGCATTATTCTTGTTCCTGTCATTTAGGAGCAAATGGACAAGGGAAGAGGAATGGGAAGAATCACACTGCTCTTCCAGTGGCCAACATGGGTGTGATCATTTAGCACAAATACACTCCAGCAGTGAATACCTTTCCTCTGGGAACTAGGAATGAACAACTGTCTCCTGAACCACAGCATCTAACCCATAGTGTTCATACTGATACAATTGCACCTTGCTACTGATGGGGTCCTTGTGGCTAAATGAAGACCCTGATTGTTGCTATACTAGAGATAGTGATTAAGATGCTGACAACAGCTTGCTACTACCTGCAGTTTTAATGAATGTGCAAATTTCCTCACCTGCTTTTGCATCTTAGTTTTGAAATAATTACTTAATGACTTAATCTTTGTTTCCTAGGCTTTTTGCAGGAGGGAACGTATTGAGTAGTCCCTGCACATCCACCCTTTTATTACTCCAGCTGCTTATTTTTGAATATGTGTCAAATACTTCTACATGTTTTTCCAAGATTGTTAATGCTTCAAAACTGAAAAACAGGCAGAGAGCTGTGAGCCAGCCTGATGATGGCTTTAGCTGTGTATTATGTACTTTAATGTGTATCAAGGATGAACAGAAGTGGAGAGGAAATTAGGAAGTATTCCAAGGCCCATGTACTCTTATGGACATAAAAAATAAATTGCATAATCTTTTTAGAAGAGCCTGCTGTGTTGCAGTGGCTTGCCTCAGACCCCAGCTGCAGATGAAGGAGCCCTTCCTACTGTTTGTGCCTGCTGGGTTTGCAATGGCTATGCACAAAGACCTCTGATGATTCAGTCTTAGCCTCCTCTGTGCTATTCCCAAATCTCTCTGGGCCTTCCTTGTGGATGATGTTCTGGTGACTTATTGGTTCATCCTTAGCCCTGAGTGTAGCGAAGGGAAAGTCAGGGTTGAGGAATATTAAGGAGGATTTGCTGTGCAGCTGAAAGGGAGCAATCTGGGGCCAATTGTCCTGCAAATGGATCCTAAGGGTACTACAAATTTTTGACACAGAACAGAAGAAACTACACTTCATGCATCAGATAAACCAAAATGAAAATAGCTTTCTCCTTCCCTCCCACCTTCTACCTCATTCCTGTCACAATCTAACACAGAGTTCCCACTGTAGACAAAAATACAGCAGAAGGGCTGTTTAACACAGACAAGGGTTTGCATCCACAGCCGTTGCAGTGTGAGATGCAGGGCAAGCCATTGCAATACAGATAATTCTGTCTCTTGTTAAATCTTAATGTTGTCAAATTTCTTTGCTTTGCATGGCAATTGTCTTTCCAATCTTATTAGGTGGTTGCAATGTCCTGTCTGATGGTTGTTTGATTGAGAGACTTGCTACACTAATCTCTGCCACAAGTATTTTTAATTTAGTAGAATTCCTGCAAAGGCTTGTATGGGGAGTGTGCCTTCCACTTTGCTCTCCCAATGTCTCAGTGTTTGTTGAAAGAAGAATCAGAGGATTTTCTGTAGATGTCCAGAGAAAGTCATAACATCTCCTCTTGAAATTAATTCCACAGATACATGACAGGTGTCAGTAAGAGAGTTCAAAGAAACTAGAAGTGTTACTATATTGGGACTGGTGACTCAGATATGGGGAAAAAAAAGATTATGACTCTGTAAACAGATGGGATGAATTATGCTGAAGTCAGGAACATGGGCTGTAGAGATATTGGCAGATTAATAGGTGTCATTATCATAGTTCTATAGGAATCAGTTGAGTAATGAGAGTACCTGCAGGTAAGGGCAGAAAATAATTCCTATGTCATTGACAAGAGACCAAATAGCCTGTAAAGAAGTGTCCAAAAAGGAGGAAAATGGTTTAGATCAAAGAGAAGTTTTAGTCTAATTACACTCAATTAAGTGTACAGTTATGTGCAAAATATTTTTCTGAAATTCTTCCTTCCTCCCTAGATTAAATCCTGTGGCTGTATAAACTGTGGCCTAGATGTTCAGAATAATTCACCACAGTGCTTTCCAGCATTCCCTCCAACAACTACCAGAAAAATAAGAAGCCCATTAGTTGTTTTAGATCTTTTAAGTCCAGTAAAGACAGGGGAATTGCCAAAATAGGTGTCAATGCTCAGGATGCACAACTTGGTCTTATGTACATGTTGCAGCTTGCTTCCTAAAACAAGTAGAGTGTAAACACTGATGTTGCTCTTTCAGAATGAGTATGAATAGTGAATTTAGAATTTAGAGTATAAATAGTGAATTTAAAATGGAATAAACAGTGTTTAAGGAAGATAACAAGAGGTTTGAACTGGCAGAGAATGGTAGCTAGAAAACATAGCACAGGTGTTCTTTTGCATAGGGATGGAGGATGGGACAGACATATACAGTTCCTTCCCAATACTGAGGCTGTAGGAATAACTTCTTACCAACCCCATGATCCAAGCAATAATCATGTACACCCTTCATCTGCTCAAGAGGGTGATTAGCATGGAGAAAGCCAAACTTTATCTTGTAAATGTATCTTCCTTTGGCTGCTGGCATTGGCACATTTTGTTGTTTGCTGTGGTTGAGATTCAGTCAAAACCTGACAGGCTTTGTTAGACTGCATCAGTTGTTGTGTTGTTTGTTTTTTTTTTTTTTTTCTTTTCTTGATAATGCCTATTGTATTTTACATTACTCTGTAAAAAATGAAGGCTGTTTGCTGATAGTAAGAACAAGTCAGAAGAGAAACATGACATACATGGAAAATGGATGCTGTTTATGGATTTGATGATGTTGGCTCAAATGTCTTCATAAAAATTTCCCTTTTTATTTTTGTCAGAATCACAGTCACATCAAATGTCTTTTAAGTTCCACCTCAGGTAAAATATTCATTTTGTGACTTTTCCCAAACTTTTAAACAGGGCTAGAAAAAGCAGAATTTATGATGCACCAGAGGAGGCTCAGTAAATCCCAAAGGATCTGGTGCCTTTTTGAATGCAATGCCTTTTCAGCCTCTCTTTTCCAGGCTCTGCTTTCTGCTTTCTAATTTGGTAATTTCCACTACACAGGTATGGTTTTGCTCCACTGAGCCTGCACCATGGGAAAAAAACTGGCTTTGCTTTCTGTGCAGACAAGTGAAAATTTTCTTGGAAAGCATGGCTGGGAGGCACTGCCATCTCTGCAGCCTGCAGTCACATCATCCCTGCAAAGTCCAGACTGCTGGTTGCACTTTAGAGCTGTGGAAAAGAAAATGGGAGAGTAGTGGGATTTGTCTAAAGCCAGAAAATGGATCAGTCTCTTCTGTTGGATTACTTAGAGCTCAGGACTTCTCTGTTGCTGACCCTGCACTCACTCCAGCAGACTATACCATTTCTTTTGCCAAAAGGAGACACAAGATCTTTTTTGCCTTACTAGTTTAGAGGACATGCAGGTGGTCTCACTTAGGACAAAAAAAAAAAATCCTGCTGCAGATTGCTCTGGAGCAGGTGATTTCTGCTTGCATGGTTCTTGGCACCATAAACATTATATAATTGCACAGAGGTATTAATATCTTAATGACATTTTTTCTGATAGTATCATATAGGTTGATAAAAAAATGTTAGGTTTCATGCGAGGTTAGGTCTCTCATGCAGACCTATGATTTATCTCACTGCTATGAAAAAAAAGACACAAGTTAGGTTTAACCTAACATTTTTTCTTGGTGCACTCACCAAGAGTCACTAGAAGAAACAGTCCTTCAGTACCCTTTGAATACATAATTTGCAATATTTTGCAGCTAATTATACGACACCCTACAAAAGGAAGACATCTGCAATATTCACTTTTTAAACACTGGAATTTTCATCTGGTTGGTTGTTTTGTGCTTTTTTTGCAGGTGTTTCACAACAGTGTGGTAATAGAAATTAAGACCTTTTTTGTTCACACCTCTATGACTCCTATTCTATTCTATTCTATTCTATTCTATTCTATTCTATTCTATTCTATTCTATTCTATTCTATTCTATTCTATTCTATTCCTTTTAAGCTAGCTTGTATGTGCAATTTTAAGATCTGATCTTCTCATCTGCATGCTGGACAGATGACAGAACTACTTGTCTGAAGGATGGTAAGAATATACCACACTTGTAGTGGACATACTATTTCACTATATAGAGAAGAGTCAGGATTATAAATGAGAATGTCTGAAATTGATAAAATAGACTGAACTGAAGAGGAACCAGACTTGGAGAAAGGAAGAGATCAGACAGATTTGCAGAATCTGTTTTTGTGGTTCTGTGAAATAATCATCCCTTGGTTTTGGATAGAAGCAGATAGTACATATATATGAGCAGAAAGAGGCATAGTAAATTTTCTGGTCTTAGGAAAATCATTCAGGAGAGCTAAAGGCCACTGAAAGCATGATCATTTCTTTGGAGAAGAGATGGACAGAAAAGTCACCTTTTAATGTAGAACCTGGTTATAGGATTTTGTGCAATCTGAAACAATGACACCCTACACAGATTGCATTACAGATTGCATATAGATTGCATTGCAGTTTCCAGTTCTTAAAGCTGAAACAACACAAATCTTAAGAGGAATAGTAATGCTTCTTTCCCAGCTCTGCTGATTAAATCCTAAGGTGCTGCCATGCTAGGGTGGACAAGAGTGGCCTGTGTGTCTGCTTCTGCACAATGGCTCCTCACTGACATAAATCTATAGTATGCCACATGAACTTTTCAAGCTTTTGGTCATTGTGAAATAGTGAAGAGATTGGATCACATGGAGACAAAAGTCGTTGCTATTTTGGCAGCTGTAATTTTCCTGAACAATTTTCTTTCATGGTAAAATGGAAAGGTGACATATTTTTGTTTCAATTTGAGCATTGATTTGCAACTTACAATTTGATGGTCAATTGCTTATGTCTGAAAGGGTCTGAAAAAAGACAGTCACAAAGCCTAGGGCTGGAACAGGCTTAAATTGCTCTACAAGGGTGTCCACATTTCTCTGAAAAGTTTTTAGAGCTTTACAGATTGAAAACCTCTGACTTAAAATGATGTTGGAAAAACCAGACAATGTCTCTAATTTTCCCCTGGCATTTGTAAAAGGAGTTTAAATGAGGTTGGTAGATCTGCACAGTCATTTTGTGATGACAGGAGATTTTATTTTTCAGAGGTGTGCCAACAAGGATTGAAACAGAATCAGTGTAAGAAAACCTACAAAGCTTCCATTATTCTGGATGGTATGAACACATAAAAATAATATATCTTTTATTTCTGTATTTTTGGTTACTGCTGGCTTATACCTAGAATCATGGTAAGGACTGAATAATTAACAAAAATATGAAAATATTGTTTTTCAAGTCTCCTGGCAGATATGAACAAGCTGGAAGGAAATATATATGTCACTACTTTACCCAAGGCAATCTAAAAATGTATGCTTTTGTTTCTCTTCTAGTTACCTTACTCTGAAGCTACAGGACAAAAATATAGGAACATTAAATTGTGCCACTTTCTACATTAGTTTATTTTTTATAGTGCTTTTATTTGAAAAAAGCATAAAATTGTGAAAAGAGGTATTGCTGCTCTGTTTTGGCCATTGGACAGATCCTTGTTAAGTGCAGCTAGGTGTCCTCTCACATAATTAGAAGAGTCAGAAAATTCTTGCTCTGTGCTGATGTTTAAATCTGTTCTCTGAGGTTTCTTTAGTGCCTATGTTGGTTGAGTTATTCCTAACCCAGATACATTGAAATCAAGATGGATTATTTTAACCCATGGGTGAAGGCAGCTGAAATGAATCTGGATGACTTTGTCCTAAAAAAGGACTCTTAACACTGTCACAGTTTGCTTTGACACCTCTGTCTGTGGGGACAAACACGTGGGCAATTCTGTGAACTACTCATGCTGGAGTTGCCAGAGGCTGCTTCGTTACAGACTTACTAATGACAGTGTGTTTGTAAACACAGCTTCCTGCAATTCCACATCAAAGCAGCTTAGAGACATTTAGGCTGCCTCTATACTAGTAATTTGTGTTCAAGGCTGTTGTCTGGCACAGAGAGCAACTGACTTGAAATAACCTCCTAATAATTTACTAATAAAATCTTTCCTTAAATACCCAGCATGCCCAGTGAGCATCATTTTTGTTCTGTGCTTATTACCAATTAAACACAGAAACTGTCTGGCAGCAGAGGCCAGATCTGTGCCAGTTCCAACAGTTCCCTGCAGGGATAACTGACTGTAGGATTCAAGTCCTGGCCATAGCACTGGGTTTAATTCAAGTGTTTTGCTTGCTGTGGTCCTACATTTCTTGTTTCTGCCCTATTTGCTTCATCTGGAATTTAGCTGGGATTATGTGTGAAATGGTCAGTGACCTGCTACACCACTTAGACATAAACAAGTCTATGGGGCTGGATGGGTTACACCCAAGAGTACTGAAGGAACCTGCAGAACATAGAATGGTTAGGGCTGGAAGGGACCTCCAAAGGTCATCTAGTCCATCCCCCCTGCAGTGAGCAGGAACACCCGCAACTAGACGAGGCTACCAGAGCCTTGTCCAACCTCACCTTGAATATCTCCAGGGATGGGGCCTCAACCACCTCCCTGGGGAGCCTATTCTACTGCTCTACCACCCTTAAGGTAAGGAACTTCTTCCTGATATCCAATATAAATCTACTCCTCTCTAATTTAACCTTATTACCCCTCTTCCTTTCACTACAGGCCCTTGGAAACAGCCCCTCTCCAGTCTTCCTGTAGGCTCCCTTCAGGCACTGGAAGGTGGCTATGAGGTCTCCCCAGAGCCTTCTCCAGGCTGAACAACCCCAGCTCCTTCAGCCTGTCCTCACAGGAGAGGTGTTTCAGCCCCCTCATCATCTTTGGTCTCTGGACACGTTCCATCAGGTCCATCAAGTGTGGCTGGTTTCAGAAGGTGGTTTCTTGCAGGTGGGAGCTCCTTGGGAGTCACAGCCTGCCTCAGGGAGCAATGACTTCCAGGTGTGACTTGTGGCTATTGGTTGTTGTGTGTTGCTGTAGTCAACATGCAGACAGCAGTATATTTATGTTAAGGACATAGAGTTGGACTGTGTGGGCTATCTCAAGTCCTGCTGTTGACCTCATCTCTAGCCCAGCTCCTTAAGCCTTGCTCCTCTTCCATCTTCAAAACTCACTTTATTTTGCCTGACTTTCCCAGAAGCACTCTTGCCTGTTTGCCCTTTGCAAGGTACCTTTGCCTACTGTAGACAAGCCTTGATTTCTTGAGTTTTGTCCAGGTCTTTGATGATTCCCTTGCCTTGAACTGCCATGTGTTGTGGCTCCTGAGCTGCTGATGGGGTCTGGTCTCCCAGTCACAGCATTTGACTTCAGGTGGAGTAACCAGCCTAAAGGGGAGACCAGACTGTCCCCTGTAGCGTGCGGAGCTGTCCTTTAAAGACACATCTTCCATTGTGCTGCATAGGTAGGACAAGTTTGTTATATCCATTATGTTTTGACTTCTGTGATATAGGACAGTGTGGGAGAGATAATCTCCAGATGAGTGTGTTGGACAGGCTACAAACAACGTGTGATAAGCAGGTTTTGTGAATCCAGCTGGGTGTGTTAAAATTTCCTGGTAGGAAGAAATGTGTCTTTCCATAGCTACGAGCAAATTATTACTCTGACTCCAGAGTTGGGAATTTGCTTTCCAGTGACACACAGTTCCTATTGCTAATCTGGCTGTGATTGGCACTGTGGTATATCAAAACAACATGGAAATTTTACTTCAAGAAAAATCTGACATCAGGCATATACTGAATCTTATCTGGTCTGGACACAACACAAAGACAATTTTACTTGAGGGCTCGAGACTTTAATCTGTTGTTGACAACAAAGATTTCTCCAGATGCCTTACATTTAAACCAAAGCCAGAAACCTAAATTCCAGCTATAATCTTCTTATTGCTCAGTTTTTGTCTGTAATTTCTTTATTGTTTTCATTTTAGAAATACTTTTCAAAAAGGCTATTAATTCCCTGCTTTTATGGGAAGTCTTGTCATTTGGTATTTGGTGGGCAGTTCTCCATGCTGGTGAAAATTTTCCCTAATGTAGGAGTTTTGTCATACATTCCAGAGTTTCCTAATGTTTAATTTTTGTCAAATGGCAGCTTTGGACATGGTATGATCCAGTCTGAAATTACTGGGATATTCCCTTGCAGCTCTCCTTTACATGGGGGAAACTGTAATGTCAAACATCAGAAGTGAACAGAGAAAGACTTCTTCCTTTTTGCTCCCTCATTTCTCCTGAGAATATCTGACTACTGCAAAAGCTCCAAACTCAGGATATAGAACACCAGGGATACAGTTACACATACAACTTTTGGTCTTCTATACATAGAAAATACACAACCATGAATTAATGCTTAAGGGAGTAGAGTGCTGTTTGGAAAACATGGTTTTACTCATGCTTCTACCAGAGAGCTGCTGCACAGCACTGAGTAATTCAGTTAAATTGTTAGGCTATGAATGTGTTCCCAGTATGTTACACTGAGGGACAAATCTGCTAAAGCAGATAATGCTTAACATCTCCGGCTACGCCTGCTGGAATTGTGCTTTGAGCTTGCACAAAATATGGATTACCCACTATATGGCTGAAATTTGGTTCATTAATAAATGCTTTTAACAATTTTAACTTGAATAGCTGTGCCTCAGGTTCCCAACTATTCAGTGAAAAAAAAAAAAAGAATATCATCTATTGCACAACAACTGTATTGCGGAGAGAAATTAATTAATGCTTCTAAAGTACTCAAATGCGGTGCATCTCAAAGGAAAAACCCAGGAGGAAATAATTTTGTTGTCTATGAAAAGCTTTTGTATATATTTTGAACAGCAACAACAACAACAACCAAAAAAAAAAGGAAAAAAAATATGAATCACAAGCTTAACAAGAAGGTTAAAGCAAAATACTGAGTAACAACTACTGTATTGAATGAAATTGTGATCCCATGGAGAAAATACAAAATTATAATATAATTAAAGATTAGAGAAGAAGATCAAAGGGGAGCATGATAAAGGGTTTTAGATATGTGAAAGACTGATGTAAATCTTTGGTTTTCATGTTGTGATGTCAGGAAAAACATACGAAAGTGCAACAAGGGAGATGAAGACTGGCATGGAAACCTTCCAGGTGAGGAAAATTTTTAGAACACAAACATGGGGGATGAACATTTGCCACATCACTTGCTAGTTTTGTCCCAATTTGTACCTTGGGTTTTTTTTCTCTCCTTGTCATACTAAAATTGTGTTTTTTCCTGTTTTAAGCTGTCCTTGTCATCACTCTTTTATACCTCCTCATTGCATTTGAAATCCATAAAGCACTCATGATTTAGCCAGGTAAGTCTGTTGGTTATACTTCTTTCTACTATGGTGGGATTGTTCAAATATTTATTCTTGATACAGTTTCTTCAAGGAACTCAGTTTTGTAAACAGATTTCCACCTTGATTAGCCTTCCAGAAAGCTGTATGTTGAATTTCTTCAATATGTTGAAATCTGTTTTCCTAAATACCACAGTTTTTATTTGACTGTTCTCCTGTCTTCTAAACATGTCATTTCACTCTTGATTTTCCCCCTGTTGGTTATAAACTCCTAGCGGCTTTCTGTGTCATTTGTTATCAAAATAATTGTCAAAAGAATTATAAAAATGTACATTTTTAAAAGAAATTATCTACCTGTTCCTCCTGACTTTGATCTGCAGGCAAACCTCCACTGTTAAAGTATCTATGATTTTTACTCCTTTGAAAGACACTTTCCAAGAGGTCTGTTTTGTTGGTGGACTTGTTGGGTTTTTTTGGTGGTTTGGGTTTTTTTTTGTCTTTATTTTTTTTTTTTTTTAAGAGATGTGTGCAGCTTCTCTGTAAGGGAGTAGAGCAAAGATCAACACCCATTCAGGTCAAACACTGTCAGAAAGGTTTATCTTTGTGCCTTTGAGAAGTACCCTAACTATAGAGCTGCAGTAAAAGGAAGGGACTGTGCTGCTCCTTTTCTTTCATTGCTTTAAATCTTATGGATACTTATTAGATAAAGTCCCTTTTAGAGTTGGATTCAAGGGTATTCACTTTGGAAGAAATTCCCCCCAAAGGAGACAGACTTCAGTTCAGTTGAATAACCTCTTCAGCCACAATGACAGAATTTCTAAGCAATAAAAACAGTGGGCCTTTGTGTGCAAGACTGTACTCAGGAAACTTGAGGGTTTTTATGGCATTTCAGGCATATAAATGCTACTTTGGATGACAACCTTACTGATTTCTTTCTCATTTCTGTACTTTGCAGCAGCTAAGACAGCATCTCCTTCTGCCATTTTATGAGAAATGTCTGTGAGCTAAGGGCTGCTTGAGTTTTCCCTTTTCTCACATTTATGTGGTAACGTGCATATACCCGCATTTCTAGTATACAGTACTTGCATCACCCTCTGTCAAGCTGCATAAATATATTCTGCAGAGAAGGGAAGGTGACAGCTACAAGCAGTTGGTTTTGGGGTTTTTTTTGGTATTAAAGTATAAACCACTCAGTCCATAGCCATAAATAGCCTATTTTAGGAATCTAGAAAGCATTTCAATTTTGTTTAAATTTTCAGGATTAGTTAGTGTTCCATAAAAATCACTTGTATCTGGCATTAGTTCATTATTTTAATCCTGGAATGATTCAAGCTATTATTCATTTTATTGTATTGTATTGTATTGTATTGTAATTTTTAATAATTTAATTTAATTTAATTTAATTTAATTTATTTTTTGTCTGTCTATCTATGTATCTATCTGTCTATCTATCTATCTATCTATCTATCTATCTGTCTATCTATCTATCTATTTATTTATTTTAACTGCAAGATTCTTGGGTTTGATTGTACTGAAGGAATGTTCATTTTTGTTGTAGTTGAGTTTATAACAATTGCTATATTGTTTTAATTGACAAGAAAATCCATTAATAGCATAAGAAGCTGTTTTCTGTTTCAAACTGAACAAAGGAATTCAATCCTAGATGAAAGATGGGCAAAATGAGATATCTGTGAATCAGTTGCCTTAATCTCTGGAAGAAGATTTTAGATCATTAGATATTTAGAAAATGTATACCTACGTAAAAAAAAGTTTATGAGCAGCTTTCAGTTACAAATCTAAATAATAGCTACAGCAGAAAAAGGGAAACTGAAAATGCTTTGAAAAATAAGTAAAACTAATAAAAGAGTTTGAACTTGCTTGACTGTTCAGATATTGTATAAACACATAAATTTTGCAAGTAAACAACAGTTGACAAAAAAAAACCCCAAAACCCTTGCAAAACTGCAAGACCCTGAACTACTAGCAGTAGACTGTGGTCCTGCATTCAGAATAGTTGATTCTGGAAATACTGTTATATGCAGAAGGAACCTCTGTTATCCCTAATGTCTTATAAATCAGTCAGCAGTGCTTTATCATAGTTGCCAAACAATGTGTTATTTCTGTAGAAAGCTTGGTCAGTTTTCTTTGAGAAGGCTAATGTCTCTTATTGGAGTGGACCTAAATCCAGTGGTTTCCAGATGAAACACTTCTGTGATAAATTTTTATGAGATTAGAGGAACTTCTCTGATACAGCACTTTATCAAATTAATGCGACTATTGTTTCAGTAATCGTATTATTTGCTTCACTTCACTCCCTCTCATTTTTTTCTCTCTGAAAGAAAGCTAAGCAGTGCATTACATCAGCTACAACATGGCATGCACCATAGTTTGGTATATGGGATTTGTTTATCTCCTTGTTTTTCAATATTTAACCTGATGTCTCAAGAATCATTATGTGCCCACTTAACTTTGGTTTATATGCTCTGTGTGTTTTGAGCCTGCAGTGTTATTCCTCTAGAAAAATTACTTTCCTACAAAAATGTTATCATTTCAGCCAGTACAGGGCACACTGAGGTCTGGAAGTTTATTACCTCACCATGGGTCAAAAGAGAACAGATGTAGCTACTGAATATAGAATCAAGAAGGGACAGATTTGGATATGGAAGACAGTTATACCTTAGCTTCTTCAAGACAGTACCAGATACTTGAATGTTATTCAGGGACCTTTAAAAGGCAGAATAATCTACATTATTTTGGCCTAGCACCTTTAATAATTGGAAGTACATGTTTAAAGGCTCTCAAGAACTTAATAAAATTTAGTATCTCTAATTGCTTTTGACCAAGGAACTGTTGAGAAATTAAATTACAGAAAAATTCCCTGTCTATAAAGCTATTTATTTTTCTATTTTCTTGTTCATCATGGATGAAATTTCTTGCTAATAATGCCTTTAAAAATATATCTCAGAGGAAACTGTAAATATAACTTTTGGATTTTTCGTTTCCTGCAGTTGCAGTGCAGTATTGTGAAATGGTCATTACCTCAGTGAAATAGTCATGACCTGATTACTCAGATTTTAGAGATTGTCGTTACTTGAAATAGAAATGTAACTTTAACAGAAGTACATTTATTTCAGATCTGCAGTTCATTATGCTATGTATGTATTTATTTATTTAGATTTCTGTAACACTAAAAAGACATATTCTGTATATACATCTGAACTTTTGACATAATATAAAACATCTTAAGTGCAGCACTGAAAGACATCCCTGCTGAAAAATAATTCCTTTGGACGTTTTTAGTCTCCACTATCCTATGTACAAAGGTCTGAAAAAAAACCCCAACACTGGCCAATGTAATCTAGAGGTCAGCAGCTCTGGGTTGTTTCAAGCCAAGAGGAAAGCATGAATTTCAAAGGTGTGAAGCCTCCCCACTAAGACTGGTCTGCAGCATCTTCCTTTAGTTTCAATCTATAAAGCTCCAGTCTGAATCCTCCTACTAGGTGAGCAACAGTGGCCTCAGAGAACAATCACCTCAAGCAAGCTTACAGTTGGCAATTTGAGTACCTAATTTACCCTAGCTAAATGCCAAGCCCTACCTCTAGGCTATTCCACCATCACTATTTTGGCTTTAGGCTAGTTGTAATCAGAAGAATGACTCTGAACAGTGATGCTTCAGGATTCTTCCCCAAATCATTGCAAGACAATATGTCTCATATAATATATATGCAAATATAATGACTGGCAGTATTCAAGTGAGTCGCTTTCTGCCTAAAAGACTGATTCCAGTCAGAGTTAAAACAAAATTTGACTTCTAATATGTACCAAGACATCTATCTGGGAAAAAATAAGTTATAGGGCACCTCCAGAGGTCCTCATTTCCCTGTGTGAAACATAAGGGTACTTAGACAAAAAGAGTCAAGATTATATATAATGAAATTCTCAACTTAGATTATGATAATCCTTTTAATATAGCAAAAGAGTAAGCACAATGAATGATGAAATAATTTGCCGTGCCAAGACAATGTGTTTGAAAACTCATGGAAGTATTAAAATGGATTCTGATGCTGTTGTATGAATCACTTCTAAAATGTGTAAGCTCCTACCCTGCCATGCAAAGAAACTAGTTATTATTACATATTCATGAAACAGATGAGACACTTAGCAATAACATACTTTTAGTTAACTGCTTTATCTTTGTTTATATATATATATGTATATATATTTCAATATATTGGAAAAGTTTGTCTGAAGTTACCATTCAAGGTAACAACAAAAATGGTTCTTTAATAGAAACCACTTTTAAACAAGAATATGGTCCAAAGAACACTGGGACATCATTCAGTGACTATCCCATAAGGATGTTTTTTCATGCTGTTTTAAGCTGGAAGGTGCTTAATGGCCACTATCAAATAGGTCTTTGCTCTCCAACTATAAGACATCTTATTAAAATAATGAATACAGTAAGGGCTCCTGTTGAATTTAATTAAGGTGTTTGAGCTCCTTTTTGCAGGGACACATCTATACATAGTGAGGATTACTGCCTAATTTAAGGAGTTAACATGGTCAGCTCTGAGCAGACCTCTTGTGTGGGCAAAAGTGCCCCTGTGCCTTGTCCTGACAGATGTAGTTAAAAACCAGAAAAAGGAATTCAAAATGTGACTTTGAAGGAAAGGAGGTTGAGATTTCTAGGCAGTAAGCTCACTGTTGAGATAAATATCAGGGTTTTTTCTAAGGAAATACCCTGTTCACAGTTTCTCATTCCAGTGTTCAGTGAAAGAAGATGTGTTTTGTTAGGTTTTTTTTCTTTTTTTTTTTTTTTTTTTCTGTAGTGGGATGGTAGAGTGCTGAATGAAGTGATCATATCAAATATATTCAATGTCAAACAGCAACAACCTCTTCTTAAATGGAAATGGCTTTTCAAGGTCATGAGTGTTGATAAATAGCATAGAGCAATTGAATACTGTTGCTAAATCAACTTCTAATTTTTTTTTTTTCTAATCATGAGACAGTATCAGATTTTTGGAACCCTTCAAGACAAGGGTAAAATTGCTGATGAGCAATTAAAAAAAATTCTACTGTCCCATGTTGAAAGGTAGTGTGCTTGCCAATGAAAATAGAGGACGTATCACTTAGAGAGGAAGACTTTGAAGAGGAAGACTATATTTCCTCACTTTAGAAGTGGTGTTTGTCTCAGCCTTATTGTAGCCAAGTTGCAACTGGGCAACAGGAACATACAGCCACTGCAGAAACACACCCGTGAATGTCCCAAATCCATAAAGAACTCAGGCCCATACAAGTTTCCCATAAGGGAAAACAAGCCTAAAAATAACGATGAGACAAAACTGTAGTTAGCCTATGAATCTAAAACTTACCATATCTGGTCTTCATTTCAGCCTGTAGGACATTCATACAACCTCATTCTAGTTTAAGCTACTAGGTTCTCTAGGTGGATCATTCCCTTTAGGTAAGGAAATATAGCAATAACCCTTATCTTTGAAAAGGAGAAAAGAAACGTAGCACTAAACAAAATAAAGTTTTTGTGATATATGCTGAATTTTGATTGCTTGCAGAATGATTTACATTCAACTTGAATGAAGAGAAAGACATTTTTTAATTCTAAACAAATAGGCACTCTTGAATTTTAAGTATTAACAATTATTAAAAACCACTTAGCAGTAACCTGAATTAAAACAAACAAGTGTGAAGAAAGGGTAAGTAGGAGTTTTTGTACTGCAATCATCCTACATGGCAAAGTTGGCTTATAGTTCCTCAAGGACTGATTAGTCCTATAAAGATTTTCACAGTAGTAAAACACACATATTATTAGTTACAGATTTATTTGAAACAGAGCTCAGCTGGTGGAACTTTTTTTCCCCAAATTACTTTTTCTTTTTTTTTTTTTTTTTTAAATAAAAAATGTCTTTAGGGTCTTCTTGTCCAAAATTACTATGGTGACAAAACAGATCCCTGAGCATAGAAACATGTCTGCAGTAACCCAACAGAACAGAAGCTTACATGTTCAGCATTGAATTTCTGTCAAAGGCTGACACCATGGGAATGGGTTTCCATAACCACATGAAAGTATAGCCTGCTGTAATAGTGGCAGACAAGCTAACCCATGCATGCCTGGCTTGTGGAGTCCTCAATCCTTAACACTGCAAAAAGAAAAGGTTTTTCGAGCAATGATTATTAAAGTCTGCTGGAATGTAAAAATACAATAAAACCCAGTAATAACTAGACTCACAAAGAGAAGGTGACATGCACAAAGAGCATGTTTTATTTCCTTTTATTTCTCATGTCATACAGGAGGACAAAGTAAAACTATATCCATAGACTCACAGATTTTGACCTGAAATTGGTCTCTATCAGACATGAAATGTGCTTTACTACATGATCCAGACCCACCTATTCTCCTGCTAACAGTTGCTGGGGGAAAGTTATTTTGTTAATTTGTGCCACTTTCTAAGTTACTGAGCCTGTTAGCTTTGGTTGAATGAATAAGAGTATCACTTGTGGAGCAATAGACAAAAGAGTAGAAAAACAAACTCAGTGCCAGTAAAACAATTTAGTTGGGCTCCTATCTTGTGTTTTCAGCTTCCCATTCTTGTTCTCAGTTAAGCAACTCCTTTTTCCTTCTGTCTGGGCTTGCCTGAGCATCTCTTCTTAATATCACTAATTTTCATCTCCCTAAATACATTAGCTCTTATAAGAGTTTGCTGGCAATTGCAGAATATGGATATTTTTTTCCTACTCCCAGAAGTATCTTAAAAAAAAAGTGGAGATATGAAAGTTTTTTCTCTTCCCCTTTTCCTCTTTCCACAGGAAAATGTCTAAGTTAAGTATGTCCATCCCTTAAGGGAATATTTCTTAAAAAAGGTAATATAGATAATTCATCAAGTTGAAATAGAATAGCATAATAAAAGTGGGGGTAGGATATATTGTAATAGAATGCAGGAAATGCAGTGACATGGTGACATTATTCATATAGACAGACACTAGCGTGATGGAAGTTTAAAAAGCTGTCTCTTGCCGTGGGCATGTTTTAGTTTGCTGTTCAGTACAGTTTTCCGGTGTTTTTATTGTTGTTGCTGAAGAACAATAATAAAAAAAAGCCATTAGAAACATGGAATAAAAAAGCCTTTTTTTTTCTACCTCTGGAAAAGGCCTTATCATGCCTCACCTAGAACAGGGTCATGATGGCCATGTACCAAACTATTCAAGTCTCTGTTGCAGTTGGGTTTTTGTTTGAGTACTGGTGGGTTCCTGCAAGGGTGTCTGTGCATGTACGTAAGCCATAGTGAATTAATGTCTTTTTATTCTTTCATGTGCCTCGGGTCTGACTTTGCTTTAGTTTTGCACTTGTAATGCTGTACTATCATCTTCTCAGCCCCTTATTTTCTAGCAATAAGTTTTAAACTTCCTGTGTTAGGTTTCTGTAAATGCACAGTCTAGTACTTCCCCCAGAGGAGACATTTTTCATTTGTTTTTACCATTTTCATTCACACTATGAGACAAATGTGGCAAGATCCAATGGGTGAACTCTTGTCATCCTGTTACTTCTTGCTGAATCACCTACATTAGTGTAGCTATAGCTGCTTATGGCTACCAGACAGTCCCTCTTGTCCTCCATTCATTTTTTTATCCTTGTTTCTCTCCTGGATAAATGATGGCAGAAGACCTTTGAACTCCCTTGTGTTTATTCCCCTCTCATATCCTCAGAATCTTCTTGGAGGACAGAATATTAAACCAGACATTCTTGCAAGTTTATATTTAAAGTTGCTTTAGAAAACTGTGAGTTTGAAATTTTCCTGCTGCCATCACCACTAATATTTACAGAATCACAGAATGTTAGGGGTTGGAAGGGACCTAGAAGATCATCTAGTCCAATCTCCCTGCCAGAGCAGGTTCACCTAGACCAAGTCACCCAGGAACAGATCCAGGCAGGTCTTAAGCATCTCCAGAGAAGGAGACTCCACAACCTCCCTGGGCAGCCCGTTCCAGAGCTCTGTCAACCTCACTGTGAAAAAGTTCTTCCTTGTGTTTCCCCTAAACCTCTTGTGCTCCAGCTTGCACCCATTGCCTCTTATCCTTTCATTGGATGACACTGAGAGTGCTTAGGGACATGGTTTAGTGGTGCCTGGCAGTGCTGGGTTAACAGCTGGACTTGATGATGTTAAAGGTCTCTTCCAAGTAAAATACTTGTATGATTGTATAATTTTATGATCTGCTAAAGGAAGGCATTGAGTTATACTGTGTTGAAACCATCATGAACAAATTTAAGATATTTACTCTTAAAAAAAAGGTTTTTTTTATCTAAGTTGTTTTTTCTTTCATTTTAAAATATTTTTTCTACCTTGGCTATCTTTACATATCCTGAAACAAGCAAGATGAAAAAGTACTGACCTGGAGATGGTACTTTGGGAATTTTTTTGTTACTGGTAAGTGGAAGTCATGAGAAAAGAAAAATCCCAATTCTCATGAAATATGTTTTTCAAAGAACAGCTTTAAAGACTCTAGAGGTTCAGATAAGCATCCAGCATGAACATCTACAGGTCTGAATCTCAGACTTCCCTAATGTGATGACCCCATTTCAGTACAAATTGGTCTCTATACTCAGTTGGTTGTGGGTTAGCTTAAAATCAGCTTCTTTCTTCTAAGAGTCCCATTTCAAAAATTCCTTCAGAAGTTTTCACACTGAATAAATTTGCACTTGTCAGTTCACAGGAGCCTATCACTGTCTTCCAGGAGCAAAAAACATGTTAACTAACTGTTCATGGGGTTTTATGACTCACTGAAGCCCAGAGCTATGTGAAACTGGCTTTAATTTCTAAAAATCAATAATACTTTTAAGCACTGTATGCCTCTGATAGTCTTCTTACCTGGTGGAGAAGCAAATGCACTCAATATAAAAGGTTGAAATAGATTTTAATTCATTTTAGGCTGAAGTAGTGTTTCCGAATATAGCTCTTACAAGAAAGCTCAGTTGTTTGGTTTAAGGAAATAGTTGTTAACACATTGCAGGCATCTGTATCTGCTGCAATGGAACAGTAAGATTAACCTGACCTATGTTTGTCAGAGAAGAATTATTATTTCAAAATAAAAATGAAGATTGTTTTGAATTTAAACTCTTCCCAATGGGCTGATAATATAATGAAATGTGTTTGTTTTAAATATTGTCATTCTCTTTTTCCCGGTGATATATGGGGCATATGGCATGCTATAAACAGTCATGTGATGGCATGTGAGTCACAACACAATTTCCTTCCCACTGCAAGTCTTTTGTATCAGCCAGAGAAAAGGAATAGCAATTTATTCCTGGCTTTGTATTGTCCTGTTTAGACCATTTTGGAAAGCTACAAAATGTCCTGGATAATGCAGCTTGAATGAAACATTTTAATAGCTTTTTTTTCAGATACTGCAAGCTTTTAGTTCAAACCCACTGTAAAAAAAAAAATAAATCTATGTAATAGATGTTCTACCTTCCCTTCAATAAAAAATATATATGTATATGTCACATTTCAGAATTCTGCATTTGCACTGTTCATTCCTCAGCTAAAGAAATGCATCACATTCTTGGTGTGCTCCCTTTTTTGATTTCTCATAATGGTAAGAATTAACATCCCTGTGGGCTGCACTCACAGGGTAGCTTTGTCCTTGGCAATTTCCATGGTCACTTTCATGTCTTGGTTACACCTCCATTAAACCATCCTTCTTGCTTTGATATCAAAGCAAGGTTCTCAGCTTGCTATGCTGTATTTACTTGTTAGCTTGCCAATAGCTTTAACAATTTTAATCGATTTACCACTGATTCTTTGTTACCAGAGGAGTGATAAAACCTCGTGTGAGTACACTGTACAAGTGAGTTGTGTCTTTCTTATACTATCACCTCTAGATACTGTGGAGGACCTCAGTCTGCGCGTGTATATTTGATAACTGGAATAAGAATGATGCTGATAGCAAAACCTGTACCAATTGCTTTTCAGATTCTCAAACTAGTTGACATGAAGTAATTAAAGAAAGAGAGAGAAAAGAATGAAGGTAAGCATAGTGTGGTTTTTTTAATTGATGCTTGACTTTGTCTAATCTTCAGATGTCACAAAAACGATACTGCTGAAGCAAGAAAGAACTTGCATTTGACCACTGACAGTTTTAACTGGAGTCCTGTGAATATATATTTTTGCAAAGGTGTCATGGAAATTCTGAACCTGCTGAAAGAGTAACATAAAACTGGTTTGGTGCAGTTAATTTCATTACTCCATTAATCTTATTTCTGAGCTTGTTTAACAGAAGCAGATTTGCAAATGACTTTTAATTTGGCAGGAGGATAATTTTAATTTTATGGGGCACTTGTACTCAGAAGTGGGTGTTCTGCAGATAAAAGCATATGGCATTGGAATTCTCTCTGTCTGTCGTCAGGACCGGATGATGCCAGCCCACTCCAGCCTTCAGATGCTATGGCACTTTGTCGTTTCTGCCTATAAATAACACATTTTCTTATAGAAGAATTTGCTAAAAGAAGCTAGCTGCTGTGAAAAACTTCTTACTGGAACACAAGGTAACTAATAACTACTCTCTGTAATACTCACTAGCCTCTAATAGCCACTAATGCTTGAGAGTTCTGACCACTTTCTTAGAAGCTTTTAAAAGTACCCAATCAAAAGCTCTATGCAGTTTTGTGTGGACAAAACACCACATATCCTTTAAGATGCTAGGATCTGTCTTGCAACAAACCAGACAGAAAATAAGGATGTCTCTTCAAAAGCTCCAGATTGTATGGTATTCAAAGCCTGTGAAAGGTTTCTGCCTCAGTTCCTCATCTTTTCTTAGAAGAAGCAATTTAATTGCTAGAGATACTTTATGGAGTCTCCACATTTTATCATTCAGCACCATATTTCATGTACTGGTCCATTCATATTTTTAAAAGCAGTTTAAAAAAAATCCTCACAATCATGTCCTTGCTATAATACCAGACCTATCATTTTCTACTGAAGTAGGAAAACACAGATAGCTAGTACTGGAGGAACAGTATCTTCCTCAGATATAGAGGAAAGCAAAGAAAATATATTCTTGCTCAACTTCTTTGTAAAAGTTGCCAAGATGTGATGTGTCTTTTTTCTGTCTTTTCAGTTAGCTAAATCTTGCCACTATCACTGCTTTTCAGAACAGTAACAAAAGCTTCACTGGCAGACCTTGTCATTCATGAGGAGAACTGATTTTGCCCGTATCTTCTAATTTTTAAAATCTGTATGTATTCTTTGTTATCTATTCTATTGTACACCAGTAAAAAATTTCATTAACTTTTTTTAGTAGTGTTACAGTAAGACAAGTCACTGAGACAACGATTAACTGGAAACATTACCAGTTACGTAGTAACCTGTTGAAAAAGAAATACCAACATCTACACCAAAGACTAGTAGATATTATAGTTCTATTATAATTGCCATTAGCTACTTAAGTTACCAGTGTCAGAATGAAGGTAGAGTTATCTGGAAGTATAGATCTATTTGTTACATATCCTAAAGTGAAAGTACTTGAAAACATATTAAGTTTCAACAAAATATGTGAATCCATCAGTTTTTTTATGAATGAGAATAAAATATCACTATTTTGTAAGGTTTAACTTTTATTATTTTTAAACAGCTCTTATGTATTTTGTCTTGAAAAGAAACAAATGAACAAATCCAAGCTGCAAATATACTTCTATAAATTAAAAAAAAAAAAAATCCCATTTTTTCTTGACCTGGATACTTTAATGAATATATGAGAATTCAATTACAATGAAAAGTCATCTTCTTCCTGGAAGAGACCAGTTCTTTCTGTGTCTTGACTCTTAACTTATTTTCTCACTTTTTGTGCCTTTTGAAATCAAGGTTGAGTACCAGAGACACCATACATGCCATTTTGGTCATTATTGCTCCTGGTAAAGCAGAGAAGATGAAGTTATAACCATTTACATACATACTTCTGTCTTTAGTGATTTTAATTCATCTTGATATAATTAAAGGTGGGACAATCACAATCCCTTCCTGTGATTCATAGAGCAATTTGTACAGCACACATTAGAGCATGCTATGGCAGGGCAGGAGCTGGTTACAGTGGATGCTAACCCTTAGGGTGTCTGTTTTATTAAGTCAGGCTGGCAACACAGGAGACTGAGATGTCAAAATGTTAAGAGTGCAAAATTACAGGTCACATTTCACCAGCTGGAAAGATACACTGCTGTCACATTTGCTGTTTCCCATACATGATAGGAGAAGAGGAAATGGCCTCAAGTTGCAGCAGAGGAGGTTTAGATTGGACTTTATGAAAAGTGTCTTCACCGAAAGGGTTGTCAAGCTTTGGAACAGGTTTCCCAGGGATGTGGTTGAATCATTAATCCCTGGAGGTATATAAAAGATGTGTAGATGTGGTGTTTACATATTTTAGTGACATAGGTTAGTGGTAGACTTGGCAGTGCTAGGTTCAGAGTTTGACTTAATGATCTTAAAGATCTTTTCCAACCTAAATTATTCTATGATTCTATACAAGCATACACACCTCATGCACGCCAAGTAATCACCACACTGTATAAATAATAAAGAAATTAACCTCTTTGGAAAAAACTCCTGGATAATTTTATCTTCCAGTTCAGCTTTCCTAGAAATTCAAGAGATGCTTTGTTTTAGTCAAACTGATAGCAAATTTCCCCCATTCAGCACTAATTACAACTCCCTATAATTTTTCTCTTTGCCTCCCCCTCCATCCCATTTTTACTTGATCAGCACTTACCACTTGATTAAGAAATACTATGGAATCTTTGATACTGTTGTGTGGCTGCTGGTGGCAGGTGCTGTTGTTTAAGCATCATCATAAACTAGTAAGCTGCTTTGCCAATCATTTATTGATGTTTGTAGTAAAGTTTTTGGTTACCAAGGAAACACACTGTGGCAAAGGAAAAATTAAATTATAATGCAAATATTGCATTAAATGGGAAAGAGATAAAGGTGTTTTCTAATTTTGTGACAAAATTAATAGACATGGAGTAGTTATGTAGTTATTGTCTCCTACTGTATTTCCACATTGGATAAAGTAGCCATGTTACGTTTCCTTCTTTGTGTAACATAGCTGACTTTAAGTAAAATGTATTATTTGCTTCCTACACTGATTTTAGTGACACTGCTTGCAAAAGAAATTGCTAATCAGCATGAGAAGGGGTGACAGACTCAAGCAAAAACCTATAGTGCCCATGAAATTATTAGGTCATTTTGTACCTTGAGAAGAGAGACTTTCCATTGAAGTGACATAGGATGTTAAATTCTCTCTGTTATTTATGGTGATTCTTTCCACAGTATGTTGGGTTTGAAAAGAATTGCTTATTTTAAAAAAATATCATGAGAAGTCAGTACACAATCTGGTGTAAGTAACTCCCAATTAAAATAAACAGAACCCTGTCAGTGGGAGGAGAAGAAATTAAAAGAGGAGCAATTCAGAAAATTAGCAGTAAAATTGCTAACCTGAAATTAACATTCTGCTAAGGGAAATAAAGTAATTTAAGAGACCAGATAATTTTTGGTCATATTAATAGTGTCACATGGTCATGAACCATTCCCTTATCTAATATAGTAACATTCTTTCAATATGGAACACACTTGCCTTTTTAATTACTTAGCTGTTAGGAAAAAAATTACACTTTTATTCCCAGTGGATGGTTAACAAATTGTGATTTATGCTTTGCTTCATTAGAATTGGGTAAACGTGACCTTGACATACTTCTTATAGCTTCCTCAAATGGCAGAAGGAGTTAATGAGTGTGACTTGCTGTGTGTATTCTTTATAGTTCCCCAGAATGGCAAGATTTTTTTTTCCCTGTCTCTGCCTGTTACTGATGGGTATGATTTTCATACTTTTGCATTGTATAGGGCAACTCCAGCACATAAAAAAAAAAAAAAAAAAAAAGCTAAGTATCTTTTCAAAACTCCAGTCATATCTACCTTTTGACATAATAAACCAAATGCATTCTTCTCAAATTAATACCTGGAGGTGGTTCTTAAGAGTGCAAATTGGTAAAATAAATCCCCAGTTGGCTTAGCATTAGCTGATTTATGGTCTCTATAGTTTGTAATTTCCTATTGCAATTTAAATAGCACACACACACACACACACAAAAAAAACCCACACACACAAAAAAACCCCAAACCAAAACCAACCAAAAAAAAAAAGTCATGCTCACCTATTTTAGAATGATACATATTGAGAAAAAAATCTGGTTCAAGTAATCATCCATTTTTAAAATGTGGCTTAGGCACGAGGCTTTTAACTACATAAAACAAGACAATTATATCTATGAGACTATGACAAAAAGATGTGGCCACTGATGTGCCACATCATGAGATGTATGTAAATGTCCACACCATAGGCTTTCCAGATTAGTCACATAGGTTGAGGTTATCCTTGGACAGGGCTAGAAAAGGTCCTCCCTGTCTTATGACAAAAAGCCATGCCTCAGCTGTCCCTCTCAGGCTCTCCCCTCAGTGCCAGGAAGGAGCATATGGGCACAATGGAGTGAGATTCATGCACTGCTCACCTTGCATTGACTGTAACACTATATATGGATTTTGGAATGTGTCACGTTTGTCAGTTCTGCCATCATCAAGGTATTTCTCCCAGGAGTATCCTTGGTATCTGGTGTTGAGAGTTTTGCACTGTGCCTTCTGGTGTTTTTTGTGCATTTTTGTTTGTTTTGTTTTTAATGTTTGGGGACTTCATTATGTGCAATTACATTTTTTTTTTTTAAATTGAGTTTTTTATATTTCTGTATTCAAAGGTTTTGTATGTGGGTCTTCCTCCTACGTGCTCCATGTTATAACAAAAAAATCTATCAAAGGTGCGAGTCATGTCAGTGCACACAGTACAGGCTTTATGAGGTGGTTCTTCTTCAAAGACTGTGTTCCTGAAGGGCAACCATCTTTTGCCACAGTGTGTTAAGATAAAGGAAAAGAATCAACTGCTTTGATTTCACCAAAAATGAATGTACTGCCTCTTGATTACTGTTGAAATGAACTGGTGATCTTCTGCAATAATTTCAGGACTCCATCGGAGTAGCATCTAGCAAAGAGACACTGGGACCCTGAGTAATCTTAATTCAATTTGACATCCAGCAATAGACAGCTGTCCCTATCACAGGCATGTGATTCATTCATCCCTTTATCCCATCACTTCAAAACAAGGCTAACTTCTGTAACTTCTGTGGTGGCATTTGTGCTGGCTCATTATCATCTGTACCTGTCAGCATCTAGTCTGACTGCCACTGGCTGCTTGTGGCCTCCTGCCCCAATGAAAGCTCCTCTACATATAGCTTTTATTCTTTTTTGTTATGTGGGATTGGCATTCCTCTCATCAGGTTGTTGTTGTGGTGTGCAGCATACTCAGTTATTAGACTCTCTTGGCCTTCATTATCACATATATCTATATACTGATGTGTGCAAAACCTGCTGCTCAGAATCTCATTTACTGCATGAGAAATGTTTTCTTCTTCGTGTGGCACACCATATCACCCACTCATCTCTTTCCAAATCTACCGAGTGATTTTAACATTCCAATTATGTGAATTATTCTTCCTGGACTTGGTGTTGTCAATTAAATCACATTTCTTCTTACCCACAGGAATTTCCACTTCACCCTTCTTGTTGCGCTGGCATTTGGTTTGTAAGACACCAAACAATTTCTTGTCTTTAAGTTTGTTGTCTTTATAGTGCTGTTGGTTGGTAACAAATTGATTGTGACTTTATGTCCCTTTGCAGCCCTCTCCCTGTGTGTTAGCTGTCTTCCAGATAGCCTCCAGCTAGGACTAAACTGCTCATATATATGATGCAAGCTGTGCAGTTCATATAGACCTACCATGTGTGCTTTCTTTCTTGCCCTGAAATGAAAACAAAGCACAGCAAAGGCAGGTCACTGCAGCTGTCTCCCCAGTGGCAATTTACACTGACTAGTTTAGAGCTATCTTTGCAGAGAAAATACCAAAATATCTTCTAAAAATATCTTTTGGTGTACCATTCGCCTCCATGTGGGACCCTCTGTGTGTTTTTCACTAGCACTCATGTGCATTAACAAACAGTGAAACATATTCAACAGATTATTTTCAATAGGTTTAAAAAATAAAAATAAAACCCCCTCAAGTAAAAATAATGTTGGTTTTAGGTTTCTAAAAATGTTCAGAAGTCTCATTTTCAACCTTTCCCTTGCAACAGAAAGATCTAGAAATCTGATTTTTATATAATGAAAACTGAGACTCTTATTTCAGGAGGTGGAGCATGAAGAAAAATATTATAATAATGAGAAAAATAGCAAAAACTGGGGAGCTGGCAACACTGTAATCTTATGTACATCTCAGGACTTTTAGCAACATATCAAAACTACTTGTTCATAAAAGTTTACTAGTTGACCAGAACAGATCTTTAACCTCAGTGTAGCATCTGGTGGATTGTTGAAACCATCTAACTAGGTAAACTCCTAGATGTTATGGTCTGGAACCATGCATGTACTCTAAATAAAAATACTAAATCAGGATATTTTCAAACCCTGAGCTGCAGTTCTTAATTCTAATTTTAAGCCACAATCCTAAGAATAAACTGTTCTAAAACTATAGGGAAGAGAAAGACCTATTTGAAATACAAATACAAATGCTGACATTTTCACTTCCCCTAATGCAAATTCAGCCCCTGCAATAAAAACCTACAATTTCAGTGCTGGTGAAAACAGTTTCTTCATGAATCAATCATGGCAATTACTGACATTGAAGGACGTCGGTTGTGTCAAGATAAAGTGACTGTACAGCTTCTCCTGAACTCTCTTTTTCATAATGTCACAACTTTATTGTCCCCTCCTAGCTCTTTCCTTGTATTTCTTTGCTGTGATCAAGCAAAATATGTTACTATCTCTGAATAACTGATTCTGATTTTAACTAAGTGCAATGAAGATTACTTGTGGAAATGTGAGAGTTGACGTGTTGGGAAATATACAAAAGAAGGTTTTCTCAATAGCGTACATTAAGAAATCAACAGGGAGAACACAGGTCTTGTTTTTTCTTTTTATTGTGCTGTGTACCTGTAACTACAACTTTGACAGCTGAGGGTGCTCAGCCTGTTCTGAAAATGAGCCCCAAAGCTTTTGCCCTCAGCAAGCTTTTATTGCTTTAGCTTTGATTGATGGGTTCAGGGAACTGGAGCCTAAAGATAAGTCTTTAATGGATCACTAAATTGTGACTGCCAAGCAAATTATTGTGTATGGGCTTCGCAAATTGTGCTACCTAGAAGACAGCATATTTCAGGAGTGAAATTTTACACTTGAGGGAAAACAAAACAATAGCATTTTCAGTGAATGTTTTAATGGCTGATTTTGTTCAGAATATGTACTTGTTGCTGTCTTCTTTCTTTGCTCAGTCTTCACTTAAATGTCTCTTTGCTATATGCATGCTGAAGTTAGTAAGAAGCCCATTTGCTACTCATATTATTTTGCAACTGTAATATTTTGTATCTGAAGTTATCAACACACACAAAAAAAGAGTACCCTTTCCCTTTCAGAGCTACTCACCAACAGATCAGTCCCCAGCCTGTACTGATACATGGGGTTGTTCTTCCCCAGATGCAGCACTTTACACTTGCTCTTGTTAAATTGCATTAAATTTCTTCCTGCCCAGCTCTCCAGCCTGTCCAGGTCTCTCTGGATGGCAGCTTACTTGGTAAGTAAAGGAAAACTTAGAAATTGTATACTACTTGACATCTTGAGATGAAATACAAATAGCAGGTATGTGTAAATAAACACATGACAGTTTTTGTGTTGCACGGTATCATGCTACAGATTTTGGGTTTAAAAAGCTCATTAAGAGGACTTGGATTATCTAGAGAAAGAGAAATGTTTTGCTTCAGGAACTGAAAATATGTCACTTTTATGTTGTTATTGGTAACATGAACTTGTCTGAAAGCAAGGTAAAGCAACCAGAAAGAAAAAAAAAGGGTTACACATTCACATTTTATTAGGCCAACAAAATACTGAAAAGAATAACACACATTTTCCAAGGGTAGTATCATAGACTTCTGGGTATCTTAGATGTATTTTAGTTTTATTTTGCTTGAGTAAGCATTTTGTGATCACCAGAAAGCCCTCATAGCAATGAAAAGTGCAGAGCAATATGAGAGTCTGAAATGAAAATCATTAGTTTGCCTGGGATGTCTCCAAGGGAACACAGAGATACTGAAGTTTGCAATATGTTATCCTCCAAATTAGAACATTTGTGTGTAACGGAGGACTAATAAGTTCTATTTATAGCCAGGAAAATAAATCAAGACTTTCTCATGGACAAATACATCCAATATAGTAAACATTTTACTACTGTATATTGTGCTTTTATTTTTATATGAGCAGGGTCATATTTTGGCTTTTCCATGTTGAACCCCCATAAGTTACTGTTTTAACTGAGGTAAGGACTTCATAAAATAAATGTTTAGTTTAACTTTGCTGACAACATTAAACAGTACCAAACTTTGAAATTGTCATGTCTTTCAAATATCTTTTTTAGGCTTATTGTCTTCTGAGGTAGAATAAAACAGATTTTTCCTGCCAGGATTTCAGAATACCACCCCATATTCAATAAGGACTCTGGAATGAATAGCAGAAATAATCCTCTTCTTAGGAAGCCTTTGGGAGGTGAAAACTTTAGTGATCTCTCACCAACAGATGCATCTGTGCTACAACACCACCGATGCTAGTTGGAGTAAGTGCTCCCCAGCTTCATATACAGTATATGTAGGCAGCTGGAGGAATAAAATTATATTACTGGAGAGTAAAGACAGTGAGTCACTTTTTTTTTTTTTTTTTTTTGTGTGTGTGAAATTGTACTCTTTTTTTTTTTTTTTTTCCTCAGACTCTTTTAATGATGCTGTCATTATTGCTTTATCACTGACAGTACAGTCTCATTCATGCAGCAGGCAGTGAAGGTCTGTGCCTGGTCAGCAGATTCTTTGTATGACTTCTGAGGACACATAAACCTGAAATGTTATATATATTACATGTACACCTGTCTTCTTCAGAAAACACAAAAGCAAAATCTTAACAATGCTTATCTAGAAAAGTGTACAGTAATAATGAATGCAAATAAACTAGATCAGGCTGGACTGACCAGACTCACCTGAAAGAAGGTAACTTGAGATCTGTTCCACTGTCCTACAATGAAGTTTAGACTTATATGAAAATGATTTAAAAAGACAGAAGAGAAGGAGAGATACAGAAGTGAAACCTCACATAATGCAAGAGGAGATGAAATAATGATAATCACCTGTGTATTTTTCAAATATAGCTACTGCAGTTTTTGTTGGAAGAAGGAAAATTATGTCAAGGGGGTCACATCCCCGCTTATGGTTTATTTTCCAGCAGAACTTAGCCTGCATGGGTAGAATAATTACAAAGGGTGAGATACACATTGGAAAAATACAGCTTGGGAAAAAAACATGGCTATTGTTTTTGGTTTATTTTCTGTCTAAAAGGTTTTGCAGATACTTAACACATGAAAGCTGAAGCATTAGACAGGAACTCCATTGAGCTTCAACTTCTCTTTCAGGCAGAAAAATTAGTGAATTTTGATATATGCAAAGAAAGAAAAGAGAAAGAAAATGCGCCACATCACAGTCAAAAGTGGTAAGTAGAACTAGTTTAGTTCTGTTTCCTGCTTTTTTTTTTTATTATTTCCCCATTAAGGAATAGCAAATTAATACTAAGGGTACTGTGGAAAGACAGTGTAAAATGTTAAGTCTAGATAGTTATTGTGAAAACAAAAGGCTTGATTCAACACACAGTTATAAATTATATATATAACTGCATTATATATTCCTCTATATGTGATGACGTGTTGCTATCAGGTTTTATTATTTGTAACACAGTTTTGTTTCCTTTCAGTTGAGGACTCACTGAAAAATTTGAAAAACAAAATATTGGCTGACCCTTGTAAATCTCTCGAAGAAACACATTACTTGGATTTGGAGAAATTATCAATGATTGCACTCCAAGACATTCTGTATTATGGGTCAAAGGATTGTACAAAGTGTTCTTCACACCCCCATCATTCTTCTCTTTTTGTAGTGGGCACTTTGCAATTTTACTATAATGATTCTTTAGAAAATCACTCTGAAACACTATTGGACTGAATACTTTGTTCCTGAAAAGAACCATGTTCTCCATATTCTTAGAGATGTTTGCTGTTATATTAGCTGAACATAGTTTGACTACAGTTTTCATAGTCAATTATTAATGAATACTTTATTCTATGTACTGTATTACTTTGCCAATTTAAACTGCTGTGAAGTTAATTACCATGCAGGTTTTTTTAAAGATGAAAATGAGAGAAATCGCTTTTGCAGCAAAATTTGTCTACAGAATCTGTTGTGTCATTACAGGATAAGGCCAACAACATACTTCAGTGAGCAAGCAAAGCGGTTCACAGTCTTGTCCTACTGTTAGGGTGACTGATTAAGCACTCACAGAGCTGAAAAAGTCTGAAGCTCTGCAATTCAGGCTGTATTTGGTTAACTTGGTAGAATTCCATATTCTTTACAATATCAAGCTTTTTTTTCATGTTTATTTTTGACCTACTCAGGTCCTAACACTTATTTTAAAATGTGTGCTTTCCACACATTCAGCAACTCCAGTCTGCAATGGTTTTCTGCAGACAAAATTCAATGGGAGAGGCTCTTTTGTTCTCTGCAGCACTCCAGGGATTACTGATGTTGGTAGCTGCTATATTTTTGGAACCTTCAGTCTGCTCATGATGCTTTCAAATGCTTTTTTTTGCTGAAAGTAATTTGTGTCCAATTTAAAACGTATATTTCTGCCATTAAATTGACATAGGTTTTAATTTCAGACTGAATAAACATCGATTTGTCATTTGGTTTTTCATTGTGCTTTTATAAAGCCTCCCTTCTCAGAGAGGGAGCACTTGCAAGGCTTTTGGGTGAAGTGATAGGTGGCTTTGGTGCTGAACTGGGACCTACAGACAGCTGGTAAGTACCCCTCTGTCAGGACATCTTAGCTCTGCATAGCCAGCAGATGAGGATCAGAGAGAGGGAAAGATTTTCTGGTCAATGGATGTCTTCCTGAGAGCCTGTTTCAAGCTTTCTGTAGACTATTCTCTGTTTCAGTTCACTCAGCTCAAAGAACTTACCACAGCTGGGAAGTTGCATACAAGGAGACCTCTCCATTAGCTGGCTAGGCAGAGGTGAAAACTTTCTGACACCATGGGTAAGCCTGCTTTCATGTTTTAAAAAAATCTATAAATGGAATAATCTTTTAGATAATAATTCTTGATGATCACCCCATTTTTTTCATTAAATGATGAACAATACTGGATAACATCCATTCACATATATACATTGCTTTCTGGTATTAAAGCAAAATTGCTGTATTTTTTCTCAGTTAAAAGATAGATTTGGACTCATGTCCTGGTTTGAGTGAGAACCAAACAAATTCTTTTCAGTGATTTTAATTTTCAGCTAACATTTTCTAACTAACTGCACTTTCTCAAGTTAGCAGCATGTTTTGCAGACAGTGTCTGCTTTTAGCAGTGTTAACACCTCATGTTTAGAGTTACTACCAAGGATACCAAAGCCACTGCTAGAACTTGTGTATCACACTGAGGGGTGCAGAAAGTGAAAGACCTCACCTGTGGGGAATTGCAGACAGGACAGGTGACCCCAAACTGACCAACAAGGTAATCCATCCCATATATGTCATAGCCAGTATAGAAAGCTCGGGGATCCGGTGGGTCTCTCTCCCTTATTCTTTTTCTCTTCCCCTTTGGGGAGGGAGGGGGGTTAAAAGAGAATGTCTGTTATCAGTCTGGGGGTTGCCCTGGCCCTAAACTGTGACAACTCAGTTTATGGTATCTCAAATATTATGTCCATTTTCCTCTTACATCAAAGCTTCTTTATTAATGACAAGAGACCACTTTTTAATCTTAAAATGTCATCTGTTATAAGGAACTGTGTTTAGATTGATGCTTTCAATCTAAAGACAGATGGATTGCAATAATATTATGCTTCGTCATGTAATAGCTCTCTATAACAGCAAAAGAGGGACACAAGAGTAGATGTGACCATCAGGGAATTGTATATTCAAGTGACAAAAGGCAGTGTAATGGTTTTAGACTCCTGACAACACTTTTGTGAAATACATGTGAAGAGGACATTGAAGTATTTCTGCTGACAAAGCCCAACTACAAAATATTTGAGAAGCCATGGGGATTTGGGTCCAAAATTCTTGCTGAAATTTCCCTGCTTCATGTTGGATTATGAAAAAAAAGAACAGAAGAAAAGGTCCCAGGCCCTCCAGTAGTATTACTATCATCTGCTTAGAATGGGAAATCAAGTGTGAAGTGTTCAAAAGCTGGACTTTGTCAAGACATAATGGCAGAATTTGAATGCACTTAGCCAAAGTTCCTCTCAATCATGCAGCACACATCCCTATTGGTTTGAAATCAGATAGCTCAAGTTGTTAAGAAAATTATGTTCAAGCTCAATCAGCTCTTCAGTCTTTGAATAGCCAACAGACCAGCTACCAGTGATTTCAGACAATTGCTTGGATCATACTAGGACAGAATCACCATTAAACATTTCAATTGTACACTTCATTACAACTTTTCATAGCATCTTTAACTTCTTGGAGTCAAAATTCATTGTGCACATTTGATTGCAGCCCAGTGTCTGGTGCTGATAAACCCTGTTTCATGCTGTAAAGTTGTGCAGTATAATTAAAGACTATTCATTGTAGCTAGCAACACAAATCCTTTTCCAGATGTTGGAACTTTCAAAGCATCGCTTGTAATTTTTTTTTTTAAGTAAGTCATTACATTTCTGAAAAACTCAGACTTATACTGCTGAAGCTATGTTCTGTTTTAGCAGTTCTTGCCTTATTATAGCAAACTTTAAAAAATAATCTTTTGACTGAATTCTTAAATGGCAAATAATTAGGAAAGGAGAGGCGGAGAAAATTCTGCTGAAAACATTTGTTGATGGCTTTGTGTATCTCACTGCTTTTTTCTAACTAGAAAATGTGTGAGGCAGAGACAGTATTGATGCATTAAGCAGGGAGAAATAGCACTTTTCAGATATTAATAAAAACTTTGCTAAACTTTTTCCAGTTTAAAATATGGATTGTTTCAGCAATTAGTCCCCATATCCTGCCAGATCTGTCATGATCTATATTAGTGTTTATAGAAGAAAGCTTCCACATTAGACTGAGGCATGGGTAACCTTAGATATTTCACCTAAGACCTCTCTGTTTGTGTCATGGATAATTGGGAGAATAAAAGCAAGATCACCACCCTGAAAATTGACAGCTGTTTTGGCTCCTGCAGACCCAGGAATTAAAGTTTCTGAAACTGTTTTCAGGCATCTCTGCTCTGCTGCAAGCAGCAGCCTCTGATTACATACAGAATGTGTCCATAAGAAGGGTCTTGCTGCACTGGGTACATTATTCAGGTAGGGTACAAATTTAAAGTGTCACAGTTATTCTATAGTTACTGTGGTCTAGATATGTATTCTGCACAGAGGGCAGAAGGGAGTGTGCGTGGAGAAGTGGTCCAGGGCTCTTTCTGAATATCAGTAAAGAAGGTCCAACAGCAAATGTCATATTAAAATAGCTGCTTCAGGAAGATAAAGCAAAAAAGATATATATGTGTAATGAATAAATCTTACATCCCTTCAGGTAATGAGAACACTGATTTCATGCAGCATCAGATGGATTCCAAATGGATTTTTCCACGGTACGCTGTGCAGATCCCATACATGGAGAACTTCCCAGCACTGGAGGGGATGTAAGCTTTATTCTTTTATCTGTAGTTCTCTTTTTATCCTATTTTCTAAAATAATCTGTTTTAATCACAGAATCACAAAATGTTAGGGATTGGAAGGGACCTTGAAATATAATCTAATCTAACCCCACTACCAGAGCAGGGTCACCTACTAGATCAGGTCACACAGGATATGTCATTTATTGTTGGTTGGGCCCTTCTTTTTCTTCCCCCTATTCTTTCCATCCCCACCCACCCATTGTAGAACAATACATTTATTTTGAAAAACAGTATTGTTACTGTGATGAACTGTTGATATTCCAGAACAGCTACCCTGCAGTTTTCCCTTTATGGACATTGAGTAACAGTTATCAGACTCAAAAAAAATTTTAACATAAAAAAAAATAATACTGATGGCTTATACAAAAGTTATAAAAATATTTTAAAGACACATTATTAGATACTGAACTAAACATTTTTTTCATAATGACTTTCAGTGCTTTGCTATTCTTATGTGTATATCAGGACATGACTTCAACCTGATGTTGTACACTTTGTTATGTCATCAGGTACCCTTAAATTCACTCCTCCTTAATCTTTCATTTAAAGTTTTGTAACATTTGTAGGGTTTTCATATTGTGAATAGGCATATCACATGGAGGTTTGAGGTTAAAAAAGGCACCTTGTCTTCCTCCTGAATATCTGGTGGTGTTGGTCACTTGGAATTCAGAGAAGCATCACTGCTAGTGACCTTCTAGAATGATGAGACAGCTCCAAAAGCTGTGTGAGCACCCTGGTACCTGCTGGCTGAAGGAATACGCAGCTTACACTGCGGTAATGGGAAGCAAGCCTGACACACAGTATGACTGTAGCACAAAAGATGATAATAAATGGAGAACAAAATCTGAATGAATTATAGGGTGTGATGTAGACAGAACAATCTGAGCACTGACTACTTCCAGAACAATTTGATAAATAAGAAAAGAATATATGGCAATAGAACAAATATATCTTGCCTTTTCCCAGGCATACGAGCAACTTTTGCGATTTCTACACTGAAACTAATAGCAAATGATTTTGTACCTGTTTTCTTAATGATACAACTTCTCTCTTTTGTGCTTGTGAAGTAGCAGGTCCAATATGATACACTCTTGCTTGGGTTTCTTTTGGAAGGCTTCATTGTGAGAGGAATGGTATCACAGAGTCAACCATCTGGGACAGATGACCAAGGGTGTATTGAAACCAGGTTGCCTTTATTTTGGGACCTGGAACCTCCAGGTCCCAAAAGCTGTCTGAACTATGATCAGCACAACAAGCCAGTCAAACCCACTTTCTGTTCATGAGGCTCTGCCAGGAGTCTTTCACATACTATTTGCCTATTTGTAAGAAAATGTCATCTGAGATTATGTAAGGGATAGTGTTTTAACTGTTTGTGTAGCTGAGCAGACAGAAGGATGTAGAGAGACTGACACTCTAAAAATTGCAACATCAAATTATTCCCTAAAGGAATCATTACTGTTCTTGATTTTTAAAAACTCAAACAAAATATTGAAACAAGAAGAAAATCCCAAATACAGAATAAAACTAAAGCTATAAATCTGAAGACACCAGTGTTATTCTGAAGCTAATTATGACTGTATGCAAAGCAAATGAAGTGAGAACTGAATTAATGAAGACTAGCTACCTCCCACAAGCTAATGAGGCATGTTTTATACCAATAGATCTTCAAATTGAAAAATTAACCATGCTGCAGGGAGGAAGGGAGAAAGAAGGGAGGGAGGGAGGGAGGGAGGAAGGAAGGAAGGAAGGAAGGAAGGAAGGAAGGAAGGAAGGAAGGAAGGAAGGAAGGAAGGAAGGAAGGAAGGAAAAAATGGAGGAAGTTTATTAATAATAGTATAGAGGAAAAGAAAAGCAGTAAAATATGTTTTCCCTAGATATTTAATGTTATTCCTTGACGTGCCTTTCTAAGAATCTAGTTACCTTTATTCTTTGTTTTGATAGGTACTTTTAGAGTCACTGGGATAAAGAAAACAAGAAAGCCCTGTTGATTTGGAGCAGGATTCCCTTTTGTAATCTTGTATTTAATTTTATCTGTCTATTATACATTTTTACTTTCATAAATCAGAATCCTCATCTTCAACACACTTCTTTTCCCTGTTGCTGTGCATCTGCAGCCCTGTTTTTTTTGTTGTTTTTTTGTTGGTTTTGTTTTGGGGTTTTTTTGGTGAAACAGGACATCTTTGCCACTCACTGAAACATATTGGTAATAACAAAGTTTTTGGATCAATATCTCATCTGTTCAGAAGAAATGTGTAAATCTCTGCCTTAAAGGGGCTACATGCCATCTGTTTTTTTGAACAGCATATTTATCTACTATATATAA
>JAOEGS010024232.1:15207-39513 GCA_025447755.1 Corythornis vintsioides
GGAGATGCTCCATTCCCCTAATCATCTTGGTGGCCCTGCGTTGGACTCTCTCCAGCAAATCTCTATCTTTTCTGAGCAGAAGATGACTGGTACAGGGCAGAAAAGGGGACAGCTGAGAAGGTTGCAGCTCTGGCCAGCGTGTCCCTGCCATGTCTGCCTCCACATGGCACCTGAGCTGCATCCTCCTCTCCCTGCTTCCAACAGGCTCCTGGAGAACAGGAGGAAGGAGCAGAAAGGAAGGAGAGGAGCCCACAGCTTTGCCAAGCTCCCCTGCACTGTCACTGCTGCACTGGGACACCAAGAGCCCACCATGGGGCCTGATGTGAGGCAGAATCTGCCAGGAGCCAGTCCCTATGAGCCTGGGTGTGCAAGAGAGAGCCCAGCAGCAAAGCTTTCTTTAGGAGCAGCATGGATGCTGCTTGCAGGCTTCTCTTGTACTGAGGCATTTTAAATGCAGTTAATACCTGTTTTTACAAAATAGAAGGTTTTTGCCACACTCTGAAGCTTGTCAGTAGTTCATGAATGGAGAGAGTGAGCTGCACACTCCAGCAGAGAGCACATTGCTGTGTTGTGGGTAAGGGGGACAACACCAGTTCCTCACAAACAGTGTCACTGGCTGATTGGGTACAAGACTGAATTCTTCCGAGCAGAATTTCAGAATAAATTTACACAGATACATTTCAATCTTTAACATTCCTTAAGTAGTACACTGCAAAGGTTGGGTAGCTCAACTTTCACACAGAACTGGCCCTGTTTATCAACAAGAAAGATAAATGCTTCAGAGGCTCTGAGATATGATTAATATTATATTAGATTGGTCAAGGTAAATGGTTCTCAATTAATGAAGCTTCCAGTGTAAACAATGGGAAATCAGTAGGGAAAATGCTTCTGAGATCAAGATCAGTCTCAAGGCTCCAAATCAGATTAAGAAAGATTTTAAGTTGCTTCAGAACTTATATTCAAGTCCTCATTTTTGAATACTGGTCCTTATTTTTTAAGTTTTAAATATGAAGATAAAACTGTATTGATGAATTTCACATAAAAAATAACAGGCAGTTTAAAGGAATATTAAGGGGTAGCCCAGACCTTGCTTGTTTGACATTACTTCACATGGAGCTGAACAGAAAAAGTGTCAATGTGCAGAACAGACAAGGGATTACTTTTGTCTGAATTTAGCACCAGGAATGCTAGATGCCAAATCTAAGCTAATCACCTGGACTGCCTTACAGAGAGAGACAGGAGCATCCCTAGGGCAATGTATGCCACTTACCTTTAATACTTAGGAGAGATGAATTAGCCTCTGGCAGCACCTATCTCTTTCTGCCACCCATTAGGATGGTCTAGGCAGCTATCTCATGTTTATAGACTTTAATTTATTATTTAATTTAATTATTGCACTATATTTGAGAAGCATTTTTAAGGCACCTCAGGAAAGAAAGATGTCTCCAACTAGTTGACAGAGAAATAGAGAATTTTGTTGATTATTTGACCATATGCTTATTTGCAGGAAATCAGAAAGGAATTTAGTACTGAAAGCTTCAGTGTGTCCTCAAAATGAGCACAACGCTGAGACTGGAAAAGCATCTTTGGCTCTCTTACTTACAAAAGCACAGCAATGTCACTCGTGCTGACTCCCAAATTCTACACGTGCTTACACAGATACAGACACACAGGCTTCTGAAAATCCTCTGCCACTTCACACAGAAGGTTTTCAGACATGTTGATGTGAAGACCTGTTAGGTATTTCCATTTTACTGGGTGCTGAAATGCTATCACAATTGCTTTTCAAGATGTTTGGACTGCTGAAAAGTCATGGGCTGCACAGCCATCTAAATCCATTGTGTGTTTATATATCCTCTAGCATAAAAGTAATGGAATGATTCATGAAAGTCAACAGTAAGTTCTGACATCACTGAAACTAATAAGACATGATTTCTTATAACGTGTCTTGTGCCTGATTGACCTTGATGTCCAACTGAAACATTTATATATCTGTGCAAATCTAATTATTTAATTAATTTGAGTCCTCTACTTCTGTCACATTGAGTTAAAACACACCAAGATCAAACTGTTTGAGAGGGAGCACAAAGCCACAGACATGCAGAGGCAGCAGGGATCTGTGATCTCTGCCCCATGCAAACCATGCTACAAAGAAAAGGCTCTGCTAGCCTGGCAGAAACTTTCAACTGTTCAACCTGCAGCTCTAATTGACAATCACAATCGAAACAATGAGTGTGCAAATACTTCTGAAACAGGTCTTGTCACCTTCCTTTGCACTCCAGAGGTAAAGGTTATAACAGAGTAGGGCTCTAGGCAAAGGTCAGGGGATAGCAGTGGAAATACAGAAGCAGAGAAGAGCACAGCTGCAGGAGTGGCTGCTCTGGGGACTCCTGCCAATAATGGCATTAGTCACCCCTCTGCAGCAGTTAAGGCTACTTAATAATAAAAGAAATACACCAGAAGGCAAAGAAATGTAAACATATGGGCCATATATATATAATATATATCCTACTGGGGGAAAATATTTTTCAGTCTTTTCACACACAAAGTCAAAAAAACACTAGTATAAAGACAGTTTAAATGACAAAGTCCTTGTTTGACCTCTTGCATCTGAGAAGTTACTGTGATTGCTCATATAACCTGAAGAAAGGCCATGCCAAGCTGAAATGCAGTTAGAAGTGGCTGATACAAGGGGTGTCTGAACCCTCTCCAGAGAGCATGGGGAGCTGAGCACGTGAGGAGCTCTCACTCATCTTCCCTGCACAGGGCATGGCCAGGGGCTAAAGGGATGTGAGGTGCACAGCACCATGACCACACAGCCTGCTGCTCTGCTGCCTCATGACAATGGCAGATCTGCCACCAGCAGCACCCAACCAGCAAAGCTTGTCAGCATTTCTCAGGCTACAACCAATCTGGTGATCTGGGGGGTATCATCCTGTGTCTGTTTCAAATACACGTCACTGGTACCAACTACATGGGCAGAAAATCCCCGTAGTGTTGTGTAAGAAACTGACCTGAAGTGATGGACAGCTGCCAAGCTGCATGGAAAAGCTTCTCAGCATGCACTTGGTACCCTGATCAGCAGGACACCCAGACAAACACAGCCAAAAGGAGTCTGATTTACACCAGGGCACCAACAGATTCCTGTCCCACATGCAGGAGACTCTGCTCCATTTTCCCTCCCCTTGTTTTTCCTCCTCTTCCCCATCCCTCTCAGTTTCCCAGCAGCCCTGGGCTCTGGAATCAGGCAGCACAGCTCCTGCAGAGCAGGGAAGAGCTGCCCCAGTGGCTTCTCAGGCTGTGAAGTGATTGGAAATAGAGGAAGTTCAGGAGGACAGACTGCAGGAGTTGTGGGCACCACATCACAGGGCCTGGCTGTGGCTGTCACAGGCAGTTACACTGAGAATATGTTCTGAAAAGATGGTTTGCTTTGACAAATTTGGAGAAATGGCCATTATTCACACTTGTCCACTCAAAACTCAGTGACAGGGCTTTCTATTCTCACATGTATTTGTGCATGGGTAAAACAGTAATTCCAACCATTGCCTTCAGCCTGAAAAAGAGACTGTAATAATTTTTGCAATAATTTGTTTTGTTTATGGATTATTTAATTTTAAATTCTTTTTTTTTTTTTCCCCATCATATATAGCTTTGGCATGGGACTAAATTGACTAAGGTCTATGTACTCATAGACTCATTCATGTTGGAAATTGGGATCAAGTCCAACCACTAACCCTACTCAGAACATGTATAAATGTTGAATTTTGTATGTAGCAGGGACAAACTCTTTGTTAGCATATTTCTATTATCTTGGCTAGAGTTATATTACAGATATATACAATTTGGTCTAAATGAAATATATTGTTACCCTATTGTCTTGCTTCTGCCCTCAAATAAATCCAACCATCAACTAGGAAACTGGTCAGTACTGTACATATAAAAAATATGCCCCTCAACTTTCATGAGTTATTCAGATCAATGCCCTTTAAAAATAAAATCCAGTATGCACTCATATAGCTGTAGATAGCTATATATCTATATATAGTATGTCCCTCAATCATCAGACAAGATTTATTTTTTACTAACATTCATTCAGTGACTGATGACTTTCACATCGGCTTGTGGAGTGTAAATGACAGCAGGGTGGGATAAGAAGAGTTCAGAAAAGAGCAGAAAATAAAGGATCAGATTATCTGGTGGTAAATCCCTACTCGGCTCCGTGGACTTTGCTGTTGGACAGCTCTCCTGCACACACTCTGAAATACAACCCTGCAGGAAATGGGATCAGCATAAAATCAAATTACAGATAGATGCTGCTGGATACCTCTCCTAGAATCAGGTAACATCCAAATGGGCTGTTATGCCCAGAATACACAAGATCAGAGATACATGCCCGTGGACACATTGCTGAACATTCTGCTGCTTTCCCTTCATGACTCCAGGTGGACAAGGCATAATAAATAGAAACTGGATGAAAAAAAGATGGTCTCACCTTTATGTATGAGACTTCATTAACTGAAAGTGACTACTGACCAGTGAAGTCTCCAGATGAAAGTCTGCACACCCATTTGCAGAAGGAACCTACACAGATTATTGCCATAGCTCCTCTTGTCTCAAAGCTTTAGGTAGATTTTCACACTTTTTTTTTTTAATTATACTTCAGCAAGCACAATTTTGAATAAAAATGGCTGTAGTTGCAGAGAACACCCATTCAACTAAATGCCTGTTCACTACCACTGAAGGAAACACAGGCTGAATAGAGGCTGAAGCCAGCTGGCTTTCCCCACGCATAAAAAGCACAAGTGGAGATTAACTTTAGTAAGTGCTCACAGCAAGATTTGTTTTGGCTTTTTTAAGTAAATCAGATTTGAATTATCATTTGGTTTTTCATTTAAAACTCGGAAATGCTGGCTAAACTACCAACCACTTTTTAGGGGTATTTAACTGTACTCCAAATGGTCAAATAATTAAGGACTTAATGTTGTAATACAGTTTATTCTCAACTTAAACCACAAACCTATTATCTGTTCACTCAGAAAGAAAACAGGACAAATCACTCCACCAGCTCTGCTATACATTACAAACTGCAGTGTTTACATTAGTTTTGTACCTTAATTACCTAAGATATCATTAGCTTTGTAGACTGGGACACTTCTCTTTTATAGCTGCTGTAATTTTGTCAGGCACTGGCTTTCATTGCAGGATAAACTGCTGTGTATTTTTAAATTTTGCCTTTAATAACTTGCTTCACTGAATCTCTTTCTTTCTCCTGCTTATAAAATTAAAAGCAGCTAGAGCTCAGATGAATGCACAAGACTCTGTGGAGGTCAGTCACACTGTGGCACAGAGAGTGGGAGGCAGAAGCAGTCACAGAGTGGTTTTAGCAAGACAGACCTTGGGCACAGTCCTGGATGCTAAGTATGGAGCTCAAAAGTATTTTAAGTCAAGTGCTCCTTTCTGTCTCTGTCTAGGAGAAAACCATAGGGCAAATTATGTTGGTATGCTAATTGGCCACTGGAAATGAAATTGTTCAAATTACAGCCTCCCTCTATAGTCTGGGCAAGTAGATAGAGAGGAAAAAATGGAAAAACATCAGAAGAGAGTAGCAAGGACTATGGAAACTCTGCAGGAGTTGCCAATTCACCTTTACAGCCATCTCCCATCACAGTCCCTGATGGACAGTCCCAGGAGACAGACTGTTTCAAGTCAGCCTGTGTTTTCCTGTAGCCTGGATGACACACACAGACAAACCCTGGGAATGGGATTTCCTCTACACCAAGGGCATTTTCTTTCAACTCAGAAGCCAACTCAACCTTGCCCTCTATTTGCATCATATGGGAAGAAGGCTACCTACAGTGCACACATCCCAAACAACCACCCACATAAAAAGGGACTTTCTTCTAGGATGAGATTGATTCAGGTGATTTCTTTAAGCTCCTGAAAAGATTAGCTCCTGAGCTTACAGCTTCACAATGGTGCCTCAACCTTGATGGTGTGATAGTGACAGCTTCAGCATCCAGTATGGTCATGTTTAATGTAAGCAGAGAAAACTGCAGGTGGTTCACTAACTAATCCTACTGGTTTCAATCTCCTTAAATATCCACCTAGATATAGAAATCTAAATCCATGTATGTGAATACTCAAAGAAAAGAGTTGTGCATCAGTTCCTCATCTCTATTATGTTACAGACAAGGCCCAAGTTCAGACCCTAAAAAACTGAATATAGATATCATAGAAGTCATACTGAGGAAAATAAAGAGAAAGATAATGCTGACTGAGCTCTTCCTCTACTCCAGTCTCTTTTGTTCCTCATGGGTAACTGGTGCAGCTGCTATGACATCCCCTCTGACTCCTCAGCATCACCTCCCAGCCAGGGTTCCCTCATGGACCAACTCATCCATTTACCACTTACTCAACTTTGTCATCAGTCTGCTTTGGTTCATTTGTCTCTCTGGATGCATTTGGTCTCCTTCACAATTACTCATCTTCTCCATATCTTTCTGCTCAGTACCTTGTAAGCCCACATCTAGCTGTGCCCACCACCTCTCTACTACTGCCATCCTCATTTCTGCCCAGTTCCTCCTCACGCACCTCAGGTTTCTTTGTCCACTTATCACAAAACAACTTTTACTCCATTATCAAGTCAAATTACCTCTTTCTAAATGTAGAACACTACTAAAAATCTCATAAGCTTGTGAAACAAGACAAAAAATAATATTTTAGGGTTCTTTTGTTGCAGATGATTAAAGAATGATGTGTGAATGCTACACACTCAGATTCCAGAGCAGGTGCAACTCTCCAGCCTCCTCCAGTCTATGCAGCTGTTGTCCAACTGAGGCATTTAATCATTAAAAAGGATCTTCTCTTTTAATGAATGTCTAATACTGTGAGAACAGAAAACTGCATGGCCTGAAGGCTGCACTGCTGGTAGGACAGCACTTGCCCAGCTTACTCCTGTCTGCCACATCAAACTCAGTGTTTTGGTCCATGGTTTAAAGCATCATATCTGTGCAATAAGTCAACCTTAATATCAGCATTTGTAACCAAGGATAAGGAAAATACAGAGTCTGACATCTGCCATAACTGTATGTTTTCTGAAACAGCAAGAAATGTGCTACCTTAAGGCGAGAAAAACGGGCTATTAACCACACTGACACAAATGCCCCGTGTTCTCCTTTCCCAATCATATTAACATCTGCAAGATTAAATACAGTTAATTTGTTTAGGATCAATCTAAATCTTGCCACATTAAGACTTCAGTGTATCAGTGCATTCTGGAGCAGCACCCTGTTACATGTCAAACGACTTCTAGCTGCAGATGTGGAATGTTTCACAGTGAGATGTGACTCTCAACTTGTACATTCTGTGTTTGAGTCGTGCAGATGCACCTTGATGTAAAACCAGGTAATTCAGTCTACACATGGAATGTAATAGAGTTCCCCAATGGATCTGTTCTGATCTTTGCACCAGCTCTTCAGCAGGGCACTAGAAGAGCATGTGGAACAACTACATCTGACACACTCATCTGTGAGGGGTAGAGGCTCATCTGGCTGCTGCTATGATGCCAACCTGTGGGCACAGTGTCTTCTCTAAGTAATGCATGTTTGCACTGCAACCTTCTCTCCCCTGACTACATGCCAGGCACAGCTGGTCACCCAGGCAAGACCACCCAACCACCTGCTTCTCACATCTGGGACCACAGAATGGGAAAGGCTGCAGTGCTGAGCTCAAGGACTTCACTACAGAACTGTGGAAATCAGTTGTTCACTCGAGTACTTGACACTTAAATCTGCCACTTTCAGCTGTGTTAGCTGAGCAGCCTCCCATACCCCTGCAATTCCTGCTCAGAGCTTCCCAGAAAAACCCAGGCACTATGTGGAAGAACATGGGCAAGTCAGCAGGAGGATTTGTTTCTATCACCTGATGTCAGGTAATGTGAAAGATAAAGGCACTGACAACTGAGTGCATTAAACAATCCCATGCTGTCTAAAAAAAGCACCTCAATTCCTAGCAAAATCACTGTCATTTCCTCTCCAAAATACCTGTGTGTAGAGAGCTACTGGAATATTCCATGTACACCAGTACATCTATTTCTCCTTTACACAGGCTGTATTCTGTGTACAGGAGGCCAGTTCTGGAGAAGCTCCATCTTCCCCCAGTAAAGGGTGTTACTGGTGCCCTCACCAATGAAAACTGGATCAGCAGCCACTGTCTGGCAGCCTGGAAGACAGGGTGGCTCACATGAGGGTAAAAGATGCCCCGGGTGCCCCCATGGCCCCAGGGTTGTAAGGGGCACTGTAGAGCACCTACAGAAAAGCAGGGGAGAGATGATGAGTGCTGGAGGTCTCACCATGTGTCAGGCATTACAGGTTAGAAGCCAAGTGCTGCTCTAACTGATCCTGCTGTAAACCCAGCGTGGTCAACACCATTTGACCTCACACTTCTACACTCTCACTTCTCTCCTTTTGCCACTTGACAAGCAGTGTATTAAGAAAATGTGGTTCTTCTGGTTTTGGTGGTTTGTTGGTTTTTTTTCCATAGCAGTCTTTTCCTAACTGAATAAAACTGGGTTTTTCAGAAATGGTCTAAAGTAATCAACTGTCAAAAGCTAACACTAGAGGAAGGGAGAACTCTGTTGCTGGATACACACAGTATTAGTCACTGCAGAAAATGAGATACATTGTTCTGAGCATAATCAATCTTTGCATTTTGCTCTTTTACCAATATTATCTTCTTCCCAGAGACACTCTCTTTTTCTGTCTCTAAGATTCCCTTCATCTTCTGAGCAGCATATTGTCCCCAGTAACCACAGCTGTCCAAAACAGTGCAAAAACAGACACAAAAAGCTACAGAGCAAGGATGAAAATCAGAACTTTCTCTGTTTCCTGATGTATTTGTTGAGTAGCAGATATTGCACAAAAGAAAAGCTTATTGTTGGACTTGTTCAATATAACCCCTGCTCTTCCTTGGAAGCCCAAAGCAAGCCAAGGAGAAAGGAAAGGACTCTTCTTTCTTCAAGCACCCTTCAGAATCATAAGAACTACTCCTCCTCTTTCTCTAATGAACTGATGACTTCATTAGACAGATGTGGTAACAGGTAGATGCTGCAGCAGAGCTACATCTCTCTGTGTCCTCTTTGTCAGCTAATGCACCACAACAGCTCCAGTTGGCCACAGCAGTCTAAGTGGCTGCTACACTCACTACTGGATGGCTGTTGTAGGAGGCTGAGTACATACAGCAGAATATGGTATCACATGTATTCCACTGGTCCAATATAACTTGCTCAGGTACCTGAAGGAACATCGCCTTACCTACTGGGTGTATTAGGAGAGGCAAAGGGCTCAGGCTGCTGGAGACCTTTCCCAACACTTGCATAGCTCAGTTACTCCATTAATTTCATTTCTCAAGCAATCCTCACTCCAGGATTATTTAGGTAGGGCAGAAATACTTGCAGGAATCAGCCTTCCCCCAAACCCCACCACATTAAACAGCTGATTTCATCTTCAGCAAAATCCATGACCTTCTTCCCCTTTACTTTGGTTTTAGACAGAATTATTTGAGCTGTCATAAGGAATCAGACCAATTATCCATCTACTCCCCTTTCCCATTTCTGACAGAGGCCATCACCTCACACTTCAAACGAAGGTGAAAGGAACCCTTCAGTTGACAATCATGAAACAACCAAGCCATGGGCACAAACATGCCATTAGTTAATGGTCTGCCCTAAACTCAGGAGTCTCTGGGTTTGCAGCCCAGCTTTATCTGCTATCACTGGATATCTCCATAGTTACATGGATCTCATGGTAGGTTTAATACTTTGAAACTCTGAGTCTCAATTTAATCACAGACTAATTTAACATTATGCAAAGGACAGGACAATAGAAAATAATTAAGGATATTGGAATTCAGTATTAGTGACTATTTTCAACTTTAGTGACTATTCCTTTTGTTTGGTATAAAAAGATACAATAGGAGTTATGATTCTATCACCAGTACTGCTAATGTTTTACACCTATTACATCTTCCTTGTCTTGTACACAAGTTAGCTTCAGACTTCTCAAGCTCTCTTCACAGCTTTTAAAATCTCTTCCACTCCTATCAATTTTGCTCTCCATAATCTTTCCATTTTTATTAAGTAATGTGATTAAAATTTAGCACATGAAAATCAAAATGATGATAGTGAATACCCTTCGTATTATTTTCTGCTTGAAAATACTTGAAAGCTCCTGTGCACTAAACAGAGTTATTAACAAAACTCCCTAAAATGCTCTCTTGGTCCTCAGTAGGAGCAATTCCAGTATCTTTAGGTCCAGTGAGATACATGGATAATTCCAGTATATATTTGAGTATTCTTTATTTTGCATTTGCCATCTTCAAATTTCTTGTCCTATCACACTAGGTAATGATTCATTAAGCCTCTCAGAAGGTGTCTCATCCTTACCTACTGTGATTTAAACTGCAAACCCCTCTACTCCTTTCCTGGAGAGTTTTTGAAAGTTCTGCTCCAAAAGTATCACAGAAATTGTCAAATCACATAAATGAGCTGTAAAAGTCACTACTTCTAGAGCCTCCTGATCCAGAAGCTGTGTGGTTTAGAAACAGGTGTACAACCTCAGACAACACTAACAGCTCCTTGCCACCTGGACCAGAGCTGACGGGTGGGCTGAGTGAACACATGACTGAATATGTTTATTCATTAAAGATACCCAAATCAGTTTGAGTTTAGTGGAATTATTTCTGATTTACAGCACACCACAATGTCTCAGGGTGTCCAGTAGATTTTAAACATCTTATTTTAAGAGCTTGGGTTTATTATTATTAAATGATGTAATTTATGTCTATCAGTTTTGTCACAAAATATCAATGAACATTTTTTGGCTGGAAAGTCCTTATAGAAAGGAGAAACTGAAGGCTCATAAAATTGGCAAGTTAAATGAAAGCAGTAACACATTTCTGGATATACACGAGGCTGATGTTGTGAACAGTTCTCCTTTGTAACAGACTCCTCTGATTTCTGCACCACCTTCCAGGAGTGTTATATTGCAATGTAGAACATATATTAGTATCTAGTTATTTAAAGACAGGTATTAAATTTGATCTGCAGAATGTAAGGATTCAGTCATGTTCTACCAGGCTTCGAGAGATACATTCACTTCAATAATAATGGGAATTTCTAATATTGTAAGGTTAAGACTACTCAAAATTTAGTCACAAGAAAGGACAAACCAGCCAGGGAAGAAGATCACCTCTGAGCTGCCAGCTCCTGTGACTCAGGGTTTGCAGAGCAGTCTCTGCTGGGACTCCCAGGCAGGAATTCCTATGGAATTCTGATGGCAGAGCAGTTGCAGGAGAAAGGTAAAACTTTCCTGGAATGCTTTATGAATAAGCAGGGGTGCAAACGGTGCTCTCTGCACTCAGCTGGCTGCACTCTCTTGGCTCCCCATCAGCACCTCATTAGCAGCCCCTATCAGAGATCATGGCTGCTGCCAGAGGGTGCTGTGCACACTACACTGTGGTGCTGAGCAAGAACTTGCGAGTCTCTGACAAATTAAAATTACATCTACTCCAAGACAGCCTCACCTGGTGGAGTTACTTTTCTAAGTATCACTCACCTTATTAAGATTATTTATTAGTAGAGTCAACTGAAACTAATAATGATTTTTGCTATCTCAAAATATGATCTCTCATTTAATAAATTCCTCTACTGAAGCAATATTTAGATTCTTTTCAGCTGCTGGAGGCAGATACAAACCCTTTTAACCTTGACTTTTTATGATCTCAGCTTTCTGATGACATGGTAAAACCCTTCATTTCTCAGAAAACTTCTGCAAAGTCAGAAATTGCACTGAAATTGTTTTCCCATACACATAGGAAATATTTTCTGTCACAAGCACTGGAGAAAATTCTACATTTAATGAATTTTAAATCCATTTCAGAGGGCAAAGGGTTTTAAATGATGAGCAAAATTCCTGGTGTACTCCTAAGTCTCCCAACAGCAGTCTGTGTGACCTCAGGAAATTTGACTCATCACATTAGCAGGTTCACATCTTCACAAAGACATCCTGCTTTGCATCTTTTCACAGTATTTTCATTTATGCAGGAGAAAATATGCTATAAATATTTTTAAATTATTATTTAAGTCTTAACTGTAGAGATGAAAAAACTCTTAGTTAAATGTAAAAACTTTCTGATACTAATAATTGCTACCAATTTTTGCTATTTTTGTGGGTTTTGGTTGTTTGTTGGTTTTTTTTTTTAATAGAACAGTATTTTTTAAGGAACTGAGGCATACAGGGAAAAAAAATGACTGCAGAAATAATCCTCAATATGTACAACATTTGAAGATTTGTGCTTGGCTTTTTCTGAACAGACAGCAGAAGAAAACCTTAACTAAGCAGTACTGAGGGAAACCATACAGAAATATTCTGTGATGTATCTTTCCCATTATTGGAAAAAACTGTGGTGATGCTTTACACTCTAGTAAAAGTTGTTGGCTACTGGTTTATCTTGACACAAGAATCTTCACTCAGACTCAGCTCTTTGCTATCAGGAAGAGGAGCTGCAGTTCCCCATGGAGTCAGATACTTTAATATGGGAAAATAATGAATTTATGTTGTTCTATACTGCAGCTGATTCAAATGATACACCTGCAAGTATTTATAATTCTCTTTTTTGTTGTGATAGAAAGAATATTTGGGGGATTTTTCTAACTTCAAGTGATACTGCAGTGATGTTGCATCAATTTCAGTCATTTCTTGGTAGTTTGGAACAGCCTGTTATGCCAACAAATACATTTCAGAGTAATTAAATTATACAAGAGATTGAAAAGAGAGGTTTCAGGGGTATTTTCTGTCTGCATTCCTTGTCTGTGGAACACACTAATTAAACAGATCAAAATAAGGGGCAGCATGTCATTAATCTTGGGGAAAAAAAAAAGCTATTGTTTACTCCCCACTAAGGAAGTTGGGTATCATAAAATCCAAACAGTACAACTCTGCTGTTACAGATTAATGATGTTACAGATATTTTTATAACATCATTGTCTTGGCTTTTCAGTTGCACTTCTTTGTTAACCTGGTTTTGCTTCTGTGAAGGCACTGAATAGATTATTCAAGTATTAGAAACACAAATTCATCACTTCAGGGATGAAATTATAAATTTCAATGGATCAATTTGGACTTTTTTTAAAGTGCATTTTTTAATGTGTACTTAAGCTTCAGGAACTAAAAAGTCTTTTTTAAATCCAGAAAAAAAAAAAAAGGATTGTATAAATCAGATTTTTGGACCATTTAAATGTCAATTTGTTTCCTCTCACAGACACATTTTTAGAGTGCTATTTTAATCTGAAAGCTACTTTAAAAGTTGTGACTTCTATATGAAGTCATGGAACCTGTGTTACTGGGGATTTCACCTTGTTTTCTAAGAGACTGGCACATCTACTCAGGCAGTGTGTTTCTATTATCCATGAAAATGATGAGGGTTGAATCCAGTATTCTGAATTTTATATATTCTGTTTTGCTAGACTTACAGGCGTACAAGTTTCACTTCACATGGACTTTTCTGAAAGAAAAGCTGAGTTATGAATATGCAAGTCTAATGGAATGTACTCATCCATTTTAAAGTGTTTTAAAATTTTTATTCTTGAATGTTGGAATACCTAATGAAAAAATTCTGTGAAATAGATGTCCACACTTCGTAACAACCTAATTAATTAGTAATGATAATGAAAAGTTAGATTTCTTACTGACTTCCAATTCAGTTCTGAAATTTTCTTCAGCAGTAATTTTCTGCTTGGAAAATTTACTGCTTTCTGGGTACCCTGGCTAGGAAAGACCTGGGATTTTAGCAAAGAACAAAGTTCATATCCTTTATTAATACTGAGAAACATGGAAATACATAACTTCATATCATGTAAGTAGGAAATCTGTTTTCATTTTATTCATATTGCAACTAATGTCATTCTGAGAGATAAAAAGAGTAAGTTTTTATACTCTCCTACACTTAGAAACGTGTATGTCAAAATGGAAAACACTCTCAGGCAATGTACTTGAGGATGCTAACAATGGAGAGTAATTCAATGGAGAGTAACACAGCTATCTGTGCCTTACTGAAAAACTGCTGCAATTCAAGGGACAGGCTTCTCATCACTTCAAAAGGCTTCAGAGGTTTTTGAACAGGCCCCCTAGTGTCTCATCCACTCTAATTTTTAACACCCCGAGCAATAAAAATCCCTCCAGTCTTCTTTAATTAGCTCACACAGTAATTTTGTGAATTATTTTAAATACAGAATCTATTTCACATCGTTGCTGATTCACAGGCACTTGTATGGAGCTCTCCTATTAGTGCATTCTCAGAGAATTTAAACTTCTTTTGAATTCTGCATGTTTTTTTTTCTTCCAGATGTAATCTCAATTTCCACAATCACACAGATAGCTCTTCTCTGGCTCAGGAAACCCTTTGATGCATGTTTGTGTGACTGTGTTACACCAGTAGATAGCTAGACCATTAATATTTCATTTGACTTGGACACACTACTTAAAAGCATTTTGGTAATGTCTTTTCCCCTCTTTTCCCAGCAGAGCTAATGGTTTGCAATAGGTATTTCCAGGGCTTCTATTCAAGACAAATCAAAGCAAAACAAAGCAAAGCTCACCTCATTTGTCAAAACACAGTTTGCTGCAGTTGTGATTACTTTTGATCTACTGTTGACATACCATTGCTACTCCTTGGGTGACACACTGACACTGACAACGTGTTCCACTGACAGTCCAGCAACAGGAGACAGCACCAAAGACTTCCATTTGGCCATTTGCTCTCCCTGCTGTATAATCTGCATTATCTTGGAATTCATATTCAGAGGTACTGATTGGAACACCTTCCCTCCCCAGCACTCAGCACTTTGGGCAATGCTTATCCCACTTTTTGCACTGGGTCCTCTAAGCATGTCTAATTGTCCAAAATTAAATTCCAAAATAAACATGGTCTGCTTACATTGAAGCAAACCTTTAGAGAAGCTATGTTTTGTAAAAAACACACTTGTGAGGGCTAGCTAAACACTGAGTGCCAGAGCACTGTGGTCTCTGACTGAAAGCCATGGAGCTCATGAGTTACCTCTGCTGACACTTGCCTTGTAAACCAGCAGCTCAAAACTACAGCACAGTCACCTGTCCTCAGTCCACATCTCATGATGCTATGTCGTGTCCTTGACAGCTTTCACATCACTGTGATGCACAAAAGCAGCTCTGCAAAGAGTGGCTCCTATTTTCACAGCCCTCACGGAAACCAGCAAAATAAAAAGTCTAGTCAGCAGAAACCTGTAATTTCAAACAGTACAAAGTGAGATTCATATCATGAGACACACTGATGACATGCAAGGGACAAAAGCAGCTCTTCACTTTCTGCAGTGAACTGCAGGCATCTCCCTGGGTTTGAATCCCAACTGTACACTGCACCTTATTGGCACCCTGTAACTAAGTCATGGGCACACAGAAGAGATCTCAGCTGGAATCCCAGATGCTTACTGGAAATAGCTGGGCTGATCTCATCTCACAGCAGCAAGCCCCACACGCTCCAAGGAGAAGAGATCACTGTGTGTATATTATGGGAACACCACATTTTGGTCCATGTCCAAGGAGTCTCCCACAGCAGCAGGAAAATACCCAGGAGATGAGCACATCCCACAGCTCACACAGCTTCTGGGGAGCTGCTGCTAATGTACTGCAGCCCAGCCCCTCACCAGGGGAGAGCAGGGATAAGCAGTCTGGAGATATCTCAAAATAAGCTGCATTCCTATGTGCTGCTCTACATCTGAATTGTTTTGTTCTATTTTTATACCATTTCCAAAAACATCTAGAAACTTTTATTTGTTAAAAAATTCATATCAGAAGGTATTTTTTAACTTTGCTATTCACTGAGGCATTTAAAATGTGGAAATAGAAAACCTCCACAAAATGTTCTGTGCCTTAAAAATGATACATCCTATTAACACTCTTATCAACTTCTGCTAATTAGCCTAGCAAGAGCTGTAGGTGACAGTGAGGAAACAAAGGCAGACTGAAGCAGATGATTCTGGAATTGCTCTGTCTGAATTACCAACAGGCAACCACTCCTGTTTGCTGAAAAAAAATGAATCCACCACTTGTTGGCAGAACAGTGTTTTCCACTTTGACCCTCCTCCGTGTAACAAAGGGTGCAACTGATTTGCCATAATTTAGGGGTTTAAAAGTCAAATCTATTACTCTGAGCCAGTAGGTTCCCTTCATTGTTGTCAAAGAGAAACAAGCACCTCCAAAAGATAATACGTTTCATCCTAAAATAGCTTCTAAAGTAGGCCAGATTATTTATCTTTCAGCTATGCCTATTTATTCCATTTACTGGAAGGGAAGCCTGTGTGACTAGCATGAAATTAAGACAACTCACTTTAAGAGTACTGAAGTTACATAAAATCAAAGCTGTTCAAATGATCTGTCGTTCACTCTGGGATTGGCATGGGAGCACACACAGAGAACACTGCATTTGCTTTAGCATCTGTAAGGGTTTTTAGACAGTAATTAAATATTAATGGGATAGCTCATTGCACTCTACAGTAATGCACAGATTCCTTATATTATGAAGTTAATATGTTGAGCCAGCACGCAAGGTCTATTAAAAACCCCTTTTTAATTGGATCAAGTGTGTAACTATTTCCAGTTACATCCATTTGCCATCATGTTGGTTATTCACCCAGCTTAAGTTTTTCCCCATCTCAGCAAGGAAAATTTTGCAGTCCCTCCACCAAAAGCTTTCAAAGTGTTCTGCAGCCTTCATTCCTCCAGGGCCCATGGGAAGAGAGATCAAACTCCACCTAAAGAAATAACTATGGCACACTAATTGAGTCTGGGTTACCAGGTGGAGATTGTTTTCATAGCACAGCTCTGCAAAACTCATCATAAAACCTGAATATATTGGCAGATCTCAGGTACTGTAGTTTTCTGGGCTATGTCAATTATTATATTTTTTTAAGCTAACATTTCTATTGATTTTCTACAAAACCCAAACTCTATTATTTTTCTCCATCTACCTTTTCCTTCTTTCTACAACTTCTCTATTATTTTCTCATCTTTCTTTTGATTTTAATCATATACTTTCCTGGAACTGGTTTCAGATTTCTGCTTGTTCCTTTTGCCCAGTCTTTTCTAAGAGTGGCTCACTCCATAATTCTCAACCTGTTCACCACACAAGGCACCAGCACCAGGCAGAAAACAGATGTTAAATCCCATGGGATTTCACATCCTGGAGGTCACCAACAACACCCTTCCCCACCTCTCTTTGCAGCTAAGCCCATATCTGATATTGACAGAGTAAGAATCCTGTACCTGGGAGCTTTTCCACACCACAGCTCTATTTAATGACTATTTGAGCTGTAGCTCAGGAGTCTATTCAGGCACCCATCATCCTCAGCACAGCCCCATGGCAGGGTGTAATTTCTGCAGGTTTATTCTGGTGATGTTTTCTGCAGCAGCTAGCAGTGCTGGAGGAGCAGGAACAAGCCTGGGAAGCGTTTATATGGTTTGACAGTTTCCAAAGGACAACAGAACACACACCCAGAGCAGCTTCCCACCCTCAGCTTGGCCAGGCAGACAGGATTTGGATCCCTCTCCGTTTCCACCCACAATTAAGTTTTCTATGGGCAGAATCATTTCTACAAGGAATGGATGTATTTAATTGATTTTCATCTCATGTTGCTGCCTCCCAGACTGACAGGGGTCTCCTGCCATTGATGTAGAACATGTAAACCCACTTGACCTGGCACAGGCAGTTGGATTTCAGTTCTTCCAACTGTGTGATGCACTCTGGGTATTTGTGGAGGCAAAAACACTTTCTGATGCTCAACATTATTTTCGTTTATGGTCAAATAAAGCAAATTGCCTTAGGCAAGAAGTGATTTCATTCAACCTGGCTTTGAAAAGGGCAAAACCCCTCAGCTCCCTAAGTTCTTCTGCAGGAAAAAAGCAAGCTGCTTTTTGAAGATTCTGTTGTGCAACATTTCAAGGGAAGATGATGTTTATCCTATTGGCACGAATCACTGAAGGTTAATTGTACCTTTAAAAGTACAGCAGGAGGCTAGACTGACATGTAAAGGGAAGCACAGATCACTGGTCTTGCAGCAAGACAATTCCTCTGGTGAAGGGGTTAAACTGTCGCTGTCACTTCCAATACAATTAGTGCAACTGATATGCAAAGAATTGCTCTGTCAGGAAATGTCACTGTCACTGAGCTCTGTTCCCAGGCTGCCTGCAATTTTCTGTCTGGCTCAGAAAATTTTAATAACAGGTCAGAATTCAAACGCAAAAATTTCACCAAAGTGCAAAGCTCCTCCCCACCTGCTATTTCCATTTTCATTTTCTTTGTGCTTCACATCACTTTTTGGTTACCAGAAAACTAAGCTACCCATTTTTTGTTTTTCTGAACTCTTCTCCCTTGTTCTTGTTAACTGAAACTACCAGTTTTTTATTACATTTCTTCCACAACTTGGTCTTTTGATTTTATTTTCTTTTTTAAATAACCCACTAAAAGCCTTGCAGACAACAGAGCACAAAAGCAGAGGCAGCAATAATTAGTGTTTGTAGACACCACTGAGTATCTGTTCTCTGTACTGGCACCCACACCCTGAGACTGTGTCTCTTCCTACCCTTCCTTACCACTGATTGTTGCTTTTGGTGACAATCTTTTTTCTCCTCTACATTTTCCTGCTCAGTGCATCACACTTTGTGCATCACAGACCTACCTCTGTGCTAACTCCTCCAGATTCTCCTTTCTATTTCAAGGAATCTTTCACCTTCTCAATGCCTTCCTCATGTTTTCCCAACAGGTTTCAGGCTCCCGCTGGCCCCGTGCAGGATGCTCTGTGCAAACCCTGTGAGTGCATTTGCACACCCGTGAGGAATATGCAGCCAAGGAAATTACTCCAATGAGGTATGAAGGGCTGGTGTTCAGGGAATAATAGTCTGGGGAGTAAAAGTGGTGTCAGGAGCTGGGGTGGGGTTGGGTCAGTGGGAAGTGCCTGTTCCTCCAGTCAGTCTCTTATGAGGCACTGCAGAAGGCAGGGAGAAATGCTGTTATGATGGCAAGTAAATAACTACTGGGATAAGGAAATGTGGGATCAACACAGACCTATCTGGGAACTGCTTGCTGGCTGGAGTGCTGTTGAGTTGTGAATGGCAATTCCAGAGGACAAGCCGAGAGATCTCTGTCAGCCTGCCTCTGCTGAAAGCACCAGCACTGAGGTGGCTCAGGAAGGGATGACCCTCCATCTTCTTCTGCCCCCCAGCTGCCCTGGCCATGGCAAGAGCACTGGGCACCTCCTTGGCAGCCCCATGGTGGCTTTGCTGATCCACCTGAGAGCAGCTGAGCTGCCTTGACACTGCTGGTGTAACCAGTGAGAAACATGGAATTCTCACTTCCCAGCTCCTCCCTCTGCCTACCACTGTAGGAAAAAAAGACAGGAGTTTAGCAGTGTCTGTAAACCCATCTTATGAACAGTGTGCCACAAATCTACAGAGCCTGACCCTGCAGCCAGAATCCTGGTATGGAATGAATTCCCTCTTTTTAGGGAATGAAGTCACAGAGTGATGGCTGACTGCACCTTAGCTTGCCTCCTGCTGTTCTGAGGCAAGTCCATGGACAGGCACTTTTAGCTGAAAGTAAATTGCCTTGCTTACTTTCAACTTAAGTCACTCTTGTAATAATCAATGGATTTTTTCCAACACTGACTTCTACCCAAAAATGCAATGATAATTCACATTATTTCAGCACATACCCCAGTCCTGAGGACCATCCCTTTGCTGTCTCCACTCAAACTCTTCACTTGTCATCCTCATCTGCTCAAATCTCTTACAGCTTTCTTTATTCAGAAAAACTGAAGTTAATTCCATGTTTGCTGTGACTTCTCTGCTTTCCTTTGAGACCTCATGTCCAGTGAAGCATGCAGCGAGCTGAGGGAGCTGTTACTGGGCTGTAATTACCACCCAATTCAGGAATATGCCATAAAGCACAGTCTAACATTTCAACTTCCATCCACTAAAACATGCATTTCCATGGATGTTCCTTCATGACAAAAATCCCAGACGTCCACTAATCACTTGCCAATGTTGCCCTACTCACATGGAAAGTGCTATTAAGTACAGCACAATTTGATATATATATATATATCATATACATAATTACATGCTGTAGGCTAATTTTAATGACACAATTAAGTGCCTGCTTCTCTATTACCCTTTTTTCTACATTTCACCTAATCAGTGAAATGATAAATACATATAACCAGTCATTCCTATAGAATATTTAATCCAAATAATTTTTTTCACGAACCATTGGAAATACCCTACTCATCATTCAGTCAGTGGCAGGAAAATAAATTAAGAGCAAAGTCATATCTGTAAACTCATTTTCTCAATAACATTCTGGGTCTAGCTGCCTTTTCAGCACAAGTCCTTAGAGTAAGTCAAAAGTGTTAACGTTATTGCATTAATTATTTTTGAAACAAACATTCAAGATTAGATAGTAAAAGGTGAGTTTATGGAAGTCAGATCTCCAGTTTGCAAATAACTTTGCTAATTAGCATAATTAATTCTGCATGTTCTAAATGTTGACTTATTTTGTATAATCCATTTTTATATAGCAAGGTGCCCAGAGGCTTTTGCTAGTGGGTTGCTATGATTCAAACCATCTTATTAACTGTGTTCTTTCTTATTTTCAGGACAAACACCTAAGATCATGAACATTTTTTTTATTCTTTTTAAATATAATTACTCCATAAATGATTTTTCAATCTTTTTTTGATAGACTTAAGATTTTGTATGCTAATGTTCTTGCAGATAATTCAAAACCTGCAGATCAATTTTATGATTCTCAGATTTAAGTGCAACATCCACACCAGCCCAGGACAAAGAAAATATGATTGCTTTAAATCTCATATATGCAACTTCCCATGGGAGTGGAATACAGATGAGCTGCAAATGAAACACTCTCATCACCACCCTGCCCAAAGCAATTTTCCAGTGTGCCCCCTCCCCTCAGGACATATTTTACTCCACCTTTACTATGTTTATAACATGATTTACATGTTAATGAGAAGTGACAAGAACTAAGTAATTAGCAAGCAAGACTGTGGCTTGTCATGCATTTTAAATACTGTACACTGCAATTCTGGAATAAATATTCAGCCTCTTTCCTCAATTAGAGAAAACAATCAGTCTTTACAACTCCAGTACACCTCACATAGGTTACTAACAGAAAAGGAAGCCCTGGCACAATCAGCATGTTTGGCCAGCACTAGTCCTCTGCTCTTTGGTCATTCTTCTGACTATTAAGTTTGGGCAATATGGTGAAAGTGACCAAAGTCTAAAGTTTAAAGATCCTAAATGTGGATCTGCTGGGCTCCATTTCCAGTCTATGCATTGTGCTTTTAAAGCCTGCAGCTTGTCCCAGCTATGGGGGGCTTTTTTGTGAGGTGAAGAGGATATTTACTAAGCTCGATTTCGCTCCCAAATGCAGTTGTAAGGAGTGCATAGGTAACTCATGGAGATTTCCTGGCAGAGAACTGACCAAAATGGAGCCAGTGACTATCCATGATGTGGTGGGGGGGGGGGGGTAGAACTCCTTCCCTGAACAGGAATCCCTGTTGCAGCCCATGAGTGCCTGGTGAACCCCTCATCCCCAAGGACTGCCCCAGCTGAGATGCTTACCCAGCAGGAAGGAAAGGCAGCATTCTCCAGGGGCACATTAAGCTATAATTGCTGTATATGTGAGGTCATTACAACCATTAACACGAAAAGGATCTTGTTGATACAGGATTTGAGAACTAATCATGCATATCCTATAAAGATTGAAGTGTAAGTAGATTTTGCCCAAGCTAAAGCGCTGAGATTACAATAAAATATGCAAAATAAAATAAAAAATAAAAAACTAGTGTAAAAAGTTTAACTCTTTCTAAAAAAATGTCCACATCTTTTCTCCCAAAGTATAACCACCTATATTCCAGTTATCATCATATATTTGAATGTCCAATCATAAAAATATTTCAAGATGAACTTTAGTGCCAATCTAAGAGCTTCTCAAAGGTAAACACAACACAGCAGTGATTAACTGGGGTTTTGTTAGCAATTTTCATGGGAATACAATGTAAATAGCTTAATAAACTTGTCTTCCTCATCTATTAAATATGCAAAATAATTAAAAATGCCAAGTAAAGCTATTTCCAGTTCCATATTAATCAAATATATATATATGGAAATAAAGAGCCATAAATAACAGAACACTAACTTCCTAGGACAGAATTTTTTTGTAATTCCCTCTGAACTCAGCTAGCCAGATAAGCATAAATTGCAGTCTGTCTCACCAGTCAATAAGGGAAGATAAAAGATGAATTATTCCTTTGAACTCATCTTTGACAGGTGAGGTGCTGGCAATATTGAGACTCTCATCTTATTAAAAAAAATACTAAAATTAATAAGCCAGCTTGACCATCTTCCTATATATTGGATTGCTAACTACTGAGTGTAAACATCTGACAGAACACCCCTTCTCATAACCTCTTTAGTCTACTTTTTACAGGTGAAGAAATGAGTTTGAAATGTGGAGCCTGTAATGGGGCAAAATAAGATTGTTCTGGAATTTGGGCAAATATACTCCAGAAAAAAAGGTGGATTTACTCAGCATTGGTGAAAGAGCATTTCTGTAAATAAACCCAAGGCCTGTGTCTCATAATTCATGTGACAGTTTATCAGCCCTGAAAATGAACCCAGGCCTTTGAGATGAGGGATGGAGGCAGCACCTTCAAAGCACTGTGAAGAAGCTCAGAAATATTCCTTGGGCTTCAGCTTTTTCTGTTCTAAAAGTTAATGGTCCCCAGTCATGCCTTCCACTGGGTTTTGTTAGTGCAAAACCAGCCTGCAAGATACTCTGGGTGCAGCATGAGAAAGGTAAATGCCATGAAAGATAGTTGTTTCCAAATCAAATTATTATGTTGTGTTTGGCTAAGGGAGGAGCGGTTTTGTGCATCTTCAAAGCCACCCTGAGGAACAAGCAGGACTGTGGGAAATTCCCACACTGCAGATGAGCTGCTACTCCTGTGTTCTAGGTGCTGTCAGTATCTAAACAAGACTTTTTAACCATGCAGTAGCTAGAAGTGTGTCTTCTATTCACACCTTAATACTAATGTAATTCAAATTAGCTACAACTGTTTTCCAGTACTGTGCTTCTGCACAATGTCTCTGCAGACAGCTCAGTTCTGCAGGCAGGGAGCCCCAGCCCCTGCTGGTGCTGTGCAGCTACCTGCACTCAGCACTCTCTTGTTGGCAATGGGGTTTTTCATATACACAAAAACTCAAAAAGAGGATTCTTTAACTCCTATCTTTCCACAGTGAAAGGGATAAATCTCACTCCTGTGAGATAAAATTCTGTCAGTGAGAGACAGGTTCACAGTCAGCAAAGCTGACAGAACATTCCTCTTATCTTTTATTCTTTGGTACCCATCAGGCTCTGGGATAAACTGTCTCAAACAGGAGGCACTGGATGAACAGCCTGATAAACATCACAATGACAGTAAGCAACAGGCAAATTGTTGATACACACATTTAAAAAATATTTATTTTAATGACCTGGGTCTTCCCAGTTCTGTTTGTTTTTGCCATGAAGTGTTGGACTTTTTGCATAAGTTTCTACTCTACAGCAACAGTCTGCTTAGAATTTTGCATAGTGTGGTCTTTAATCCTGCTCCAAATGGCTTTATAGTGTTGCTCTGCCCTATTAAACTGCCTCATCCCACGCTGAGGGAGCACATTAAATGATTCCTGGATGTGCTGGGGGTTAAGAGCTGTACTATCCAAACCACACTGCACTGGGAGTGTCACTGCACGGCTCTGTATTTGTGTCCAAGGCGACTGCAGTTGCTGTGCTCAGTTACCCCTCCTGGCACACTCACTGCTGCCCAGCTCTGGGCAGAGCTGCCCTCTCATTCCTCTGCTGCAGGAAGATGCTCCAAGCACCACAGGGAATCACCTGGTGCTTTGGCTCCAACTCCACTAAGTTCACTGGGAAGAAACAGGCAGTGATGAGACTACCCTGAGGAGAAGATTTGCCCATCCTGGCCTTGCAAGAGCCTGTACTGAAGGGCTGGGGGGGAATTTTTACAATATCTAGACATAGTATTGCTGTAATGGGAGGAAGGAATTATTTTATTTTAATCAGGGTATCTATTTGAAACTCTAGAAGCTTCGTGATAACAAAAGGGATCAAGCAAATCAGCACCATGAAGTAGCATTA
>JAOEGS010024233.1:0-11748 GCA_025447755.1 Corythornis vintsioides
CAGGCCCCCCCACCGCTCACCGCCGCCGCCGGCCAGGGCCTCCCCCCTCTTCACGGCTCCCTCCTCCCGCTTCCCGCTCCCCCGCCCCACTCACCGCCGCCGCCTCCTTGGCGAAGGCGCGTGCGGCGCCCTCGAAGCGGTTCTCGCGGAGGAAGGCGAGCACGAACGGGAAGAGGTCGCTGGGCACCGCTCGCCACTCCGCCATGCTGCCCGCCGCCACGTGCCACCGCCGCGCAAGCGTGCGCAGCCCCACGTACCGACGTGCGCGCTCACGCGCGTCAGACCGCCTACCGTCGTCTCTCCCCTCCCTGCCATATTAGCGGGAGGTACGGGCAGCCTTCCGCCGGGAGCGCGCAATAAAAGATGCTCGGTGAGGGCACCCGCCTCTGCGTGAAGGCACCGGGTACAGCGGGGAGGCTGCTTGTGGCGCAGAGGCAGCTTCGGGGCCCGGAGCTAAGGACGTGGGAACCCGGGCCGGTCTCTGCCAGGAGGCTTGGGGGCGCGCGGTGTCACACGGGCAGAGGAGAGGCTCCCGTCCCCGTCAGCACCTTCCCCCCGCCGGGCCGTTCCTACTTGCGATTTGTTTGAAACGCGATCGCTGCTAGGCGAATGGTTAGGAGCAGAAGAGGCAATGCTGCTCCCTAAAGCACAAGGGCGTAGCTGAGGGCAAGCTCGGTGCCAGCACCGTCCTCACCAACAGGGTGCAGTCCCACATAACTTGTCACTATCCAGCTCTGCCTGCACTGGTCACCTGTCCCACGAGAGACGAGCTGTGAAACAGGTCGAGGATGCACACGAGGAATTTATTCGGGAATACAGAGATGACGCTAGAGAAGGGGCCAGGTAAAAATAATACGAGTTTAAAAAGAGAGTCTGTAAGATTGAGGTAAAGAGGGAATATGAGATATGGTTTCTTACAGCATAGAGATTTGAAGGGCAGCGAGGAGGTTAAGATTAGATCTAGGACTTGAAATAGATACACTTGCAAAATAGGATGAACAAGCACTGAACAGCCAGGCCTGAACTTAAACAGAGCTGAACCTCTGGGCAAAGGGTGGGCACTCTCCGGGTAAAGCCATCAGCACAAGTATGACCTGGTGGTGTACTCAGGACCCTGGTAAGGAGGAGATTTCATTTAGCTGTTGCTTATTGCCCTGGCTTTAAATTAGTCATTTCTCCATTGCTGGGTTGTTTGGGGTTTTTTTGAGTGTCTTTGTTTTTTTGAGTGGGGTTTTTTTTTTCTATGAAACTGAAGGTCTTCTCTGATGGATGCATTGCTGTGTTCTTCCTGCCTTTGTAATGAGTTGTTTTTTTTAAGATTCTCTTCAATAAAATATATTTTAAAGTCTGCTGAGGGCGAAGAAAGAAGGAAGCTCTACACTGAAAGTCCTGAGTTAGGGCTGCTAGGGTCAAACAGTAGCAGGTAGGTAATGTTACACTTCTTATATTTTCTCTACCTAGTCCTCTGATCTTAGCTATCTTCAAGTAGTGCTGTACTTTGCTGTGGGAAGGTTCTCCCCATCTTGTGGGCACTGAGGTAGTACCTGCTAAACACTCCCCTGGGCAGGCTCTGTGCCTAGCAGAGCATACCTATTACTGGTGCTCTAGAAGGTGCTGTCTGAAGTAACTGCTATGAGGAACCAGGAAAATTGCAGGCTGTGTTTGCTTCACTGGCTCACTTTGCTTTTTGCCTAGTTGGTAAGCATCTTCCTCTCCTGCCAGGCCTTTTCCAGTTAGGTCTGTTCCACAATGCTGTGACTGCCTCTCTTCAGAGGTGAGTGGCTGTCCAGGTGTGTTCCCCCCCTGTGTTGTGCCTGCAACTGTTTAGACTTGTAGGGCAGTAACCATGCAAGGAAAGCTATTTTCTTCTTGTATTCCCCAAGGTAGTAGTGGGAGATCCTGGGATATAAAAAGCAAGCAAATTCAACTGATTTATGCTACTGATTGTTAATTCTTTGAAAAGTCTTTTCAGTCATTCCCCTTGTCTGATGTACCTGTCATTAGAACTATGTGAAGAGAGTAATCTCAGATGAGGGTGTTCCTGGGTGAGGTCTCTGGTCTTCCCATGTTTTGTGGACAAGAAGAAGTAAAGAGAGATGGCATGGGTACCCTAACACTAGGTCCTTTTCCTTGTTACCCCTCAAAAGTACTTGGAAAAAACCAGCAAAAAGTTTAATCTAGCCCTTTTCTTTGGATGGGGATAAGACTTGAGAATAGTGTTGCAGATGCAACTCTGTTCATGTGCTCCTGTGAATTGAAGGGAAGATGGTTAAGACTTGTACAGTTAGTTTTAGGTGAGGGAGGATGAAAAGCTCCCTCCATTTCCTCATTTAATTCTTAATTACAAGCTATGTTACTCTTTCCTTTTCCTTTCCTTTTTTTCCTTTCATTTCATTTTAGTGGCTTCAGAAGTTTAAACCCTTGAGAGGTTTCCTGTGGGCATTGATTAAATATGTAGCACTCAAAATGACTGATAGTTGTGGAGAAGCAATCCACATGTGTTCCCCCAAAGTAGGAAGGTGACTCTGCTCACCCTTTGTTTGATACTGCAAGAAAGAATTTAAAAGCTTGTTCCAAGGAGCATATTGAAATCCTCATCTAACATTGGAAAGATTATTCTGGTTTTAACTTTTTATTCTGGAAGTTAGAGAAACCTTTACAAGGGAAATGATGTGGAACAATCATTATAAAACCATATATATGGTTATCCATCTATTTTACTAGTTCTTAATATATGTATATGTCAAAGAATTTGGTTTGAGATGCCAGTTTCCAAATGCTGTGTTTTTATCCCCCACATAAATCCCCAGTAGATTCTGTATTTCCACACTGTTCCAGTGCCCAGGTGTTCTTTATTCTATTGTTCATATTTGGGAGGATTCAGATGGGAAAGTGCTGGTTTCTTCTCTGCATGCCTGAAGTTTCTCATAAGTGTGTGTCATCAGGAAGGGTTTATTACCCTAATACTTTTATTTTAGTGGGAGCAAACTGTTTTTGGAAGACAGGCAGTGGCATGCAGCTGGTAAGTTTTAAATAGGTTTTGGGTAAAGTAAGATTTGGAGTTTTACCAACTCCTAAGAGTATATCAGTAGGAACCTGTTGGTTCCTTGCTGTTCATAGCAGCTCTGTTCTAACATAACTGTTTGTGATGCTAAATAAGCTGCACATAGAATGTCCTCTGCCTGCCTGGGAGTGACTGTCCTGACTGGGAAAGCAGACTGTAAAGAATCTGCTTTTGCTTTGCTCAAGTGCATCCCTCGAAGTCTTCACCAGTTGGCTGCAAATACATGTTTCTGAATGCAAGTGAGGGTTTGTTTTTTTTTCAAGTTTGCAACGGAACAGGCAAAATTATTAGGTGCAATCTGTTGCTTTGTCTTCAGTGACAAAATCCAAGTTGATTTGGATCTACTACTCTCTGAACTCCATAGAATGAATGGTTTGAGCTGGAGAGCACCTGTGGAGATCATCTAGCCCTACTACCCACCAGTGAGCAGAAGTATAACTAACAGTGCTTATCTTCTCTGTACTCAAACATGAGCATAGTAATAAAGAATCTGGTAAATCTAATTTAAAATACAGCATCTTCTAGAGAAAAGCACAGAACAACAAGCTGCTTCATTCAATATGGAACAGTTTGTTTTTCGCCTTGGAAAAAATAAAACTCCTAGCTCATAGGAGGCAAAAGTCAAAGCCTCAGTTGGGGGTGTGCATAAAGGTCTTGTTTTTTTCTATTCCACGACAGTTGTTCTAACTTTCTCCTGACTAAGGAGGTGTAGTTTCTATACCATTAGAACCCATAACCTTTCTTCACCGTAGCTCTGTTTCCTCGGCCACCCGTGGAATATGCGATCAGAGTCGGTTGGAAAAGGCTATTTCTCTCCTAGAGCGGAAGAATCCTGCCGGGTACCTGGTAAGCGATGCACCGGGCGGGACTGTCCGGTGTCCGGTTCTGCAGGGGGCGTCGCCGGCCGCCCTCCCTGCGCTCCCCGAGAGCCCCGGCGGGGCGGGAGGCGGAGCCGGGCGGTGGGACGGAGCGCCCGGCCGGGGTCGAGGAAGTGGCTGCGGGAGGGACTCGCCGCTCCGCTCCGCCAGCGATGTGAGGGAAGGGGAGCGGCCGCTTACCCGCCAGCCCCGGACCATGGCGGCCCCTGGTAGGTGCCGCGGCTGCTCGCCCCGGGAGCCGGGAGGGAGCGGCAGAGCTTCTCCGCCCGGCCGTGGTGCGCGGCGGGGGCTGGGGGCGGCGGGGCGAGCGGACTCTGTTCCCGCTCTGCCCCGGCGAGCCCAGGCTGTCCGGGGCAGCCCAGCCCGTGAGCGAGTTGTCCCGCGTCGGCATCGGTGAGCGGGGAGGCGGCGGAGCGCGGTTCGCTGCCCGCGGTTCGCTGCCCGCGGCTCCCCGCCGGCGGGGCGGCGCTACCGCGCCCTTGTGCCCGGCCTCGGCTGTCGCTGCTGCTGCAAGGGAAGGAGGTTGCCCTCCCCGAGCCAAGGGTAGCCCCGAGGCGAGTTAGAGCAGCGGCGGATCCTGTGTTCGCAGCGCGTTGCAGCGCATTCTGTCTTGCCTTACTTCACTTGAGCTGAGGGCAGGTGATGGCAGAGCTGTCCTGTGTCTGGAGTGCTTTTCGGGTTGGCAGCTCAGCAAACTGAGGGACGGTATTCTGTAGAGTAATCCGCCCCCGCTCACCTTTACTACCAAGATGTCTTTCTGTGATGTTTTGTGGAGAAGTCAGTTCTCCCTAAACACTGCTTTATCTCCCTGCATTTGCATGCTTCCTTTGTTGGGGTATGTCTCGATGCCCCTCGTCGCAGTGGCACAGCGCGACAAACCAATAGATGAAAGTGTTGTAGCTAGTGTAGGTAAAACCGGTTAGATTAGAGCTGCGAACTCCAGGGGCAGAGGGGTTTAGCCTATGTTGTGTAAGTCTCTCTAGTGCCCAGTTTGCAAGTTCCCCTCCCTGCAGGGAAGTGTATGTGTTTTATCTAAAAAAGGAAAAACGTGCCATTCTCGGTGTGAAGTAACGTTAGTGTTTCACTGGTGCGTATCTCCTTGTGATGTAAAAATAAGCTCGACAGAGGCCTCGGGAGACTTGTGGGCAAAACTACTTTTCTCGTTATAAACAGAAGGTGATTTCACAGAGACTTAAAAGTAGAACAACTTTAGGTTCCATGTCGTAATACAAATCTCATGTGCTTATCACTGAAGTCTGGTTCACAAAACCTTTATCTACTTTGAATCTGCTATTTCCACTTGCTTGTTTGCAGCACTTTATTTAGAGCAAGGGTTTTCTATTCCAGTCAAAGCAAGAGGTTTCACTTGGATGTTAGTAATTATTGCATGTGATCACTATTGCTTCTGTTATGCATTCCAGCTAGACAAAGACTGCATTTTTTTCCTCATACATCACTTAAATACACACTCTTCAGACACTGAAATATGAAGGGTACTGAGGACTTCTGTTAATGATCCACCAGCAACTTCTAACACCTCTTGGAAACACTCTTGTTTAAGATTTTGGCTATTAGGACCAGTCGGGATGGATTTAATTTATATTGTAGGCAATTGTCTTTTATAGGAAATGAACTGTTCTCTGTCAAGGGTTGATATTTTGGACTGCCATATCTGTGTATCCTTCATATACATGCATCTCAAAGCAAACTGAGGCCAGGCAACGGCAGTGCTGCTTCATTTAGTCAGAATTTAAGTGGATTTGGTCTAGCAGATGAAAATAGATTTTGCTTGCTTGAATATGGCCATCTAAATTGGAATTAAGTATGTCATTTTTTTATTTGGTGTGTGGACAATGAGAAGTTGTGGTCTGCCTAGGAGAGGGATGTTAAAGATGATATTGAAAAGCTATGTATTATTAGAGGGCCTGAGTTTTCTTAATGGGACCCACAGGTACAATAGGAAACTTTTCATGATCTGTAAATTGAAAAAGGTGAAACTTTTTGCCTCGTAGAATGAAATCCTAGGTAATGACAGTTGCTGATATCTGATTAAAATTTGGGAAGTGTTAAGTGGGCAGAAAGTAGCCTTACTCATTGCTAATATGCCAGCTTCCCCCAGTATTCTTTAGCTATTTCAGTGGTAACCAGAACCTTAAAATATGGCCATAAACCACTATCCCATATTTGCTCTGACCTCAAAGATTGTCACCTCATTATTCCCAGATGTGGTCCAAAGATGAGCCTGATTTGTTTGCTCCTGAGGGAGGGACTATGAAGGCATGATAGAGTCCATTGCTAGGGGGTATTTTTATTCTCATGCCATGGGCCTTCTGTGATTTTGACTGAAATGGCTTCATCCCTTTCCATTTTGTGTGCAGTTTATAAGCAAGGGAAAGCTTTATATCATATTCTGTCTCTATGCTATTTAGTCTGTGGGCCTCCCACCTCAATTAGAGGTTTTAGGCATTTCTGTGGTACTAGTTCATAATCTCATCAGTCTTTTATAATTGCTGTGTAATGGAGTGTACAGCTGAGCACTGAAGAGGCAGTTAGAGCTGGGAGTCCAAAGGTTATGTATGGTTTATCATTGTAAACTCCAGCAGAACTGCATCTGGGTGGTGTTTTTCTATGAAATGGTTAAACATGCCCTGCAGTTTTATAAATAGTGCTGACATTCTGTAAACAGAAGCAAAAGTAACTTTTATACCCTAAGTTTAGGAATGCAGAAACAAGGTATTGTTAAAATTTAAACTAGATTACACTTGAGAGCGTGAAAAGTTTTGGAAATGGTTGGCTGGCACAAATCCTTCTTCCTCTTGCTATTGCTTATACTGCTCATCTTTCCTACTTGTATTGAAGGCTTCTTTATGTTTGTTTTTCCAAAATCAATGTGTCAAATGCATTGTCAGATCATATGCCTGAAGTTAGGGTTTGAAGAAATGGTTGCTGTTTACCTGGGGCTTTCCTTATATGTATACAATAGGCAGATTATAGAGTGTGCTTTGAAATGTGCTCTGTGAATTTTTCCTGTAACTGATGTGTGAAGAATGGTGGGAAAAACGCCCCAAAACATTCTGTGTTCTCAGCTTATTATACTTTCCCCAGAGAACTGGACAGTAGTTGGTGTTGCAAAGGGAGGTATTTGGTTAGACAAATAATAATGTGATCCAGGAAAGTGAGTCCTGTGTCATCCTTGTTTTAAAAGGGGATGTTGCAACTGAAACTATTTCTAGATTTTTGTTTTTTTGGTTTTTTGTTTTTTTTTTTAAACAGTCCCATGGCTGACTTAAGCTTATTTAGCTTTTCAAGACCCACTTCCAGTATTTTTGCTATAAGAGAGTTTCTTTAGCTGTAAAAGTAGAGTCAGTAATTTTATTTCTCAGTTCTCCTTTTAAGAGTGTCATTCCTCAGTTTATCCTAGAAGTGTAGGAGCTGAGGTGAGAGGGTCTGAGGAGAGCTGGCCCAGCTCTGTTAAGGGGAATGGCATGCTGGTAGAGCATCTAGGGAATCAACACCTTTCCTAAACACGAGGTGAAATTCCTTCCTTCTAGGTGAAGAAGCTCCACTGCTCTGGATGATGCTGTCTCTGGGAATATAAATGCTGGCAGGGAACTTGCAGAGTCTGTCAAGTTTGCATCTTCTATCTGCATGTTGAAGGGAGGCTTCTCAGGTACTTAGTGCCCCTAGAGTGCAATGCATGTTTCAAACCAGTGGCTCCCCAGCCCTATGTCCTCTAGAAGTACAGCTGCTTCCTTTCATTGAAAGACTGGAAAGGGCCAGTGACACTTGTCACTGGAAGCAAAAGTCTCTGGTACTTCTCCCTTTCTAGAATAAAAAGCTTGTCCTCCCAGTTGTGCTTGGTCTTCCTGTTTCTACTCATGTGATTTTTTTGTCTTTGTCAGATGGTGTTCAGCCAGAAGCATTAGTGGTGTTCTCATTAATGTGAAAGACATCTTTTTTTCTCTGTCAGCAGTTGTCTACTTAGCTTAAAGGTCCCAAGGCTTTGGGTTTGTTTGTCTGCTTTATGAGTTTGCTGGATCCCCCCTCCATTGACAGTTCTGACTCCTGCAAACCTCCATCTGGGCTTCAGGAGCTGTATCCATGCAGAAACATGCAGCTGTGTTGGTGAATACTGCAGAACTCTGGTGTCCATGTTCACCATAGTGAGGACATCCTCCTGTAACTGCTAGAGACTTCCCATTTATGCAGACAATCAAACACTGTTGGTTGAGCAGAGCACACATCTCCATGCTTTACTTATCAACTGTACCACTTCTGCTCAACTACAATTTAAAGTTGGTAATTGCATGGTTTAGAGTTGAGGTGCCATAGCCTAGACATCATTTCAGCCTTCATTTCTTAAGGTTCTGGAGAAGGTGGCAGAATGAAGTCTTTGGAGGCTGTTCAATCTTAGTTGAATTTTATTAAAGTGATTGCAAAATTGTCATCAATTCTGGCAAATTCACCCTCTGCAAATGCCCTTTTTGGCATGCCAAATTTTAGGCTTTGCCTTCTACTTTAATTAGAAAAATCTGCCTTTGTTTGCTTGCTTCTGGATTGAGATGGGTTGGAAATGTCGACACTTTAAAAGAGTCAAACAGGAATTAGATGATGACAATTTGCTACTAAGATTTGAAATGCTTAGTACTGAAATTTTACCATGGGACTAGAGCTCTAATCCTCGAATTTGGGTAATCTTCACAGGTGAATGGGAAAATTAAATTTAGACTTTTTGTTTTCTTGAGATTAGTGGAAGAGCAGTGCACCATGTCATACTGGTTCTATCTACATGTGATCTTCTTAGCAAGCTGGAAACCACTGTAGAAGTGCTTTCATTCCCAAACACAGAAATTCAGGAGTATGTAGGTAGTAGATGCCTCTAGAGATTTATGTGATAAGTCAACTTTGGTGATCCTATTTCGGGCTGTACTGTGGCCACCACTACTGTCTTAGTTCTTTTTCTCTGAAGATAGGGTTTGTAGTGCCAAAATGATTGGGATGCTTCTGTATGACAGTTCGGGGGAAGGACTGTAACAAAGTCTTGCATAGTGTCCTAAGCCTGATGACAGAATAGCTGTGCAGTGGGGCTGCTCTCCCCTCCAGCTGTATACACATTTTGCAACAGAAAGCGAAGCTGCCTGCAATGAGAGCAAGTGTCTAACACCATGGAAGCCATGGTGACTTCCTGTAAGCATTGTGGAACCTCATTTAAATAAAGGCCTTTATTATTTTAGGTGAGTTTAGTGTGTACCCTGCTTGAGCATCTAATACTCTGCAGTTGTGTTGCAGAGACTCTGTGGGTGCCTGAAATGATTTCACATCTCATGCAAAGGTGAACTCCCTTTTCAAGCTAGTTTGTTTTGGAAGTTTTGATTTTGTTTGTTTTTGTGTTTGTTTTTTTTTCCTCAACATGTGAATCTCCATGTGTGGTTTGTTTCACTTGAAGCTACATAAGAAGTCCCCTTCTTCATAAGAAGGCTTTTGAGATTGAAAATCTACTTACATTATAGTGGGGTAAATGCAAGTAGGAGTTCAGCCACCCCTAGAATTGCCCTGTGGCAGTGAACACCTCACTTGGATGTATCTGCTGTTCTTCTGAAGTGCTTTGGAGCTTCTGATGTGAACTCTAGGGACAGCCCTGTGAGTTTTTTGCTTCAAAGCTGTGAGTCAGCTCTTGCTTTGAATTTAATCTCCTCTCTGTGATCATCTTGCACCTGTATAGGAACCCCTGGAGGATATGATGTGCTGATTGTGCATGCAAGTGACGCCACGGAATGGTGTCAGTACCTCCAGAACCTCTTCCTCTATACTCGGCACATTCGAAAGCACCGTGTTCTGAGCTACCAGCTGGAAGGAGAGTCTGCCATCTCCCCCCAGGAGCTGGACCTGTTCAGTAGAAGTCGGAGCATCGTCCTTTTGCTGTCTGCTGAGCTGGTACAGAGTTTTTACCTTCCTCCTGTCCTGCAGAGCCTCCAGGAAGCTTTATGGCCCCCGTACAAAGTAGTGAAGCTGTTCTGTGGCGTTACGGACTGTGATGACTACTTGACCTTTTTCAAGGACTGGTCTCAGTGGCAAGAACTCACCAACGATGATGAGCCTGATGCTTACCTGGCAGCGGTCAAGAAGGCTATTGCAGAAGGTAAGGTAGCAGCCACGGAGTCGCACTTCCTGGTCAGGGCTTGGAGGAGGGAGGTATGTGATGCTGTTTATCCCAATTTAACGCTGTTAATGTGTTTTACTGAAATAGAAAACGAAATTGCACAACCCTTGTAAACGAGCTGGGTTTTCGGTGGCTGGTCAGACTTACATTTCTGTCATACCAGAACCACAGTAAGGTTATCTAAAATGCATTCTCTACCACCGGGACTGAAGTCAGAGATACAATGGCACTGGCAAGACATCAGCTTGTTACCTGTGATGGCATTAAAAATAACCCAACCACTCTGAAATAGATCACCTCATAACAAGCACAGAGGACTTCACTAGCACAGAAGTATTAACAGCTGGAGGCTACAGAAGCACAATGTACTGTGTTTGAATTGAGTATGAACTTTACCAAACTCCAGAGGAGTTGGTTCTTCTTTCTCATAGTTCCTGAAGTGAAGGTGGAATGCTCTGGGGTGTTGTGCTGGTCAGGACGTTTTTATGACACTGTCATACTTAGGGTTGCAATGTTTTTTTCTCAGCCTTAGCAGGATTAGACTCCAGTGGTTGCTTTTTAGATTAAGATTTATCTATATTTAGTATCATAAGCAAGGCAGTGCAGTCTTCTAGTGGTCTGGTGTTGTGTGCATAGAGATGCTTTTTGCCAGGATGATAACGATAGTAATAATTTTGACAAATTTATCACAGTAAAAATAAAAATTAAAAGTCATGCTCTTGGACAAAACAGTCCCCCTGAAAAAAAAAAAAAAGATGACTTGGAGATCGTGCTGAAGATGGCATTCTCAGGTAACCAGATGACAATAGATGTTTCCTAATGCCTTTTAAAACCCTACATAAAGTAAAGTTTACACCTCTCATACACCCCTAAAACGTCTTGGTTTCCCAATGGACAACCTACAGCTAAAGTAGACTAGCTTTGTTGCATTTATCTTGGAAGAAGACAGAAAACAGTGGGTGAACTTTTGTACTCTGAAAAATAAAACTGATACTAGCTTTTCTGACACTTTCTGGCAAAAGTAAAAGTTTTGTTTCCTCCAAACATGGGTCTTGCCCCAATATTTTGTTGATTTTAAATAAGCTATTCATAGTTAGGGAGGTTTAAATAACATTTAACATTGCTGTGTTACTGGTTCTACTTAACATGTCTGAGGTCTGTCAGAGTTATTTTAGGCCAGAGTAGGAGTAAATTTTAGTGTAGTTGAAGAGTGTGTGAGAATACAAAGGGATGTTGATCCTGAAATCTCCTTCTGGAGCCAGCTCTTGCAAGTCCCTTCTGGCGTTCTGCCTTCTGAGTGCACAGAGCACAACATGGTGCAGAAGGCAGACTCCTACTTCCCAGGCTGCAGGTGGAGTGGGAGGTGCATCTCTGTCTTTCATTAGATGGACTGGCTGTAGTGGGTGGTTTCACGTAGCCAAGTGCATCCTTGATAGTGAGAGGTTTTCATGGATCTTGCTTGGTTTGGGCACATTAAATATAAAAGAGAATTTGAGGTAAAGGGCAGGGCATGTGCATGGAAAAGCTGGAAACCACTGTGGATCAACTGTTTTTCTCTCTACAGAGAAGTTGTGTCTGTGAAAGGGGAGTACCCAAAATCTGGTTTTTATGCTGGGAAATAATTTCTGCTGGCAGTGGTGCACTGA
>JAOEGS010024234.1:1456-16656 GCA_025447755.1 Corythornis vintsioides
TCTCGTCCTGTCATTGGATGACATTGAGAAAAGTCTGGCTCCATCCTCTCTACACTCACCCTTAACATATTTATAATTCACCTTAGAAGGTGAAGAAGTTATTACACCATGAATTGTTGCAGCCTTGCAGCCATCATCATGCCACAAAGCCCTTCTGGTCTACCACTACCTCTTAGATTTGTAGACAGTGATGGAATATATATTTCTAGTTAAATCAAACACCTTAAGAAATGCTTAAGAAAACATTCCTCCCAAATGATTCCATTGGTTTGACTCTGTAAAAGCAATCATTAAACAAAATGGCTTTTATGTCCTGGCATTTCATTTTGGTGTGCCAAAGCTGGATGACAGTGTTCATGAGCTAGATAGGTCTCAGACATGTGCACAAGGAGGAATAAAGAGCATCCACATGTTTGATTACTAACTAGTTTTTTTAGGCCTTAAGAGAAATTCCCATCCTCTCCTCAGGTGAGTCCCCAGTGGCATCTGATCAAGGCAAATATTTCCATTAATAGTTCCGTTTTGTAGCTCAGGTTTAGTTGATGCATATGTATGTGAATGTAGAGATATATACATGAGAAAATGCTAATCATGTGTCCTGCTCTGACATTTTGGAGGCACTACATTACTCACAAGCTGTGCAGCATCAATGTAATGAGCAGGTTATTGCTAAGAGGCCAGATTAAAATTTATGTCACATCATCACTTAGTAGTAAAAGCTATTAAAAAAAAACCAAGAAAAAAAAAAACCAACCAGGTATTTGAATTAATTTGATTCAGGGTAGCTTTGTGTCTGAAATGTAGTGTTGTTCTCCACACCTTAAGCTCCTGTAGTTACGGTAATCTGATTTTTAAGTATGGGATTAAAAAAAATAACATTGATATAACCTTTAAAATTCTAAAGAAATATCCACATCCATTTTTCTTAAAGGAATCATAGAATTATTTGGGAATCATAGAATTATTTGGGAATATGCTTGCTTAAGCCCTGTTCAGGTCTATAAACAACAGTATAAAGTGGGCTTGGAAAGGATCTTTAGAAGTTATTGGGAATGTACTTCTGAATCATGTACACCTAACTCATTTGTGACTGACACTTGTCTAAACTCATCCTTACTACCTTCTACTATTTCATCTCTTTATGAAAACAGTTTCAACATTGAACTCTCTTTTAATTCAGAAATATTGTCTTAATGTTACCCTAAGCCTCCCATTCTGGAATGTGTGCCATGCATGAGATCACACAGCACAACCTCAGTTACTACTCCTCAGAAAATCCCAAATCCCACCCCCACTCGCTCTGGGCTGTTTTTTCAATTCCTTGGCACACAGGAGAACAAAAGCATTTTGCATTCACTCCCTTTCCTATAGGAGGTGTTCTTCATATCCTTTTAAGGATAGACCTTAAAAGCTTTTTTCTGTGTTGGAGGAAAAGACCCTGAGGGGGAATCTCTCTGGGTGCAAGAGGGGCTCATCTGATAAAAAAACAATATTTGCCGTATTTTTATACTGAAAAGGCACTTGCAAGAGGAGCCTTATTTGTTTCTCGACTTAATACCAATGTGTGAAGAAAGAAGCACAAGGTGGCTTTTCAGAGAGGCACGCAGATGTCAGACATGCATTGAGCCACTCTCCATCCCTCCTAGAGAAGCTGGTGCCAGGTCTAGTCCAGTCAAGGACTTGTGGGATTTTTTGGGCTGGAGCAGAGAAGACAAAGTGGCTAATTTTTCTCCCTTCAGCCTTGTCTTAGAGCTTGGTTCCAGTCCTGCAGGGAGGAGACAGTGGCTGGGACATAATGTAGGAAAGAGCAAGAGAAGTTTTCAACCCCTTGCCAGCAATGAGCTTGGAGCCACTAAAACCTACACCATGTGCCTAAACAATATAAACATATTAATTTTGTCTGTCTGTAACAGACATGGAAAACATTCCCTTCTTATTTATAAAAGGGTCTTGTATAAAAAGGAATTATCTGCTCAGCTTTCTGTGTGCTACACAAGCCCTCAGTCTTTCTGCATAGGCAGTGGATGCAAAGTCTTCCCATTTGAAGTAAACTTTTCCTGAAGGGACACTCTCAAAGGTAAGCCAGTCTTACCATATCATGCTGGACAGAGAGAATACTTTATGAGCTAACATATGACTGTCCTTCTTAAACTTCCAATGGCAGAACCTTTTTTGGTCCAACACTATGAGCTGAGCAGCGACTGATTGTATTAGAAATGTGGCCTAACTCTCCAGTCAAAGCAGGGATTTTATGCAGTGTTATTACCAATGAGAATGTCTCTGTGATGGTGAGAGGAGTAGGGATGAGGTGTGGAGATCGATAACAGGGATACAGGAGGGGCTCAGACTCACCAGCTAGTTCTACTGTTACCACACAAGACTGAAGGTTTGCATACCAGCCATTAGGAAATATTTCGAGGTCATTATTATCCTGCTAATTTTGTTTCAGGTATCAGCTCATATTCCTGGCTGTGTACATAAGTTATTAATAAACTAAAAATGCAGTTTCTGTGGTCTATTACCAGGAGCCAAACTTCTAACTCCACAGTGTGATGGATAACTGCTTGCACAGTTCAGGGAGATCCTGTCTTGTTTGTTCTAAACTCTGGACTTCAGTCTCAGTCTAGTCACCTACAATGTATTTGTGTTCCTTTAAGAGGTGTGCTGGAGTTCAGGTGGATTGACAATGTCCTTTTCATTCTTCCATTCCATTTGTTATGGAAATGAACTGTCATTTAACACAGCCCTGTTCTGCACCACACTGACTGATGAGTGGAGAATCAACCTTCTGGAAAAGAAAACAGATTAACTTTAAACATTTGTTCCCTAACATCTAGAAAACCAGCCTGAGTCAATGTTTGTTTTGTCAAGTTCTGGATAATCAAATAAATGATACAGGGGGTCATTAACTCATATGAGAAATTATTATTGTAAAGGAAGTATTCCTAGATGGAAAAAGAAAAAAAAAACAACCAAAAAAACCCAGACTAAATCAAACAACCAAACAACAACAAAATTAGCTGTTTAATGAAGCTATTCTGCAAGAAATGATCAGAGTGTGTGGGAATTTCTTCAAGAGTTTGAAATGGCAACATGAGAACCTTGTGGTTATGACCATGTCTACCTATTGTATGCAAGGAAGTCAGCTTGGTTCAAACCCTTATGGAGTGATATATGTTAATTTTCTGTTTCATGATGAAGTGAATATTTGAACACTTTGGCAGACCTTCTACAGCATATGGTCAAAACAAAAAGAAACCCTGCTGTCATGATTGAAATATGCATTTTGAGTACTCGGACAGTCAAAATCTGCTCAGATGCCTATATATTAACTTGAATTTGATATATTTTCTTCTAGAAGAATTCCTTGCAAACGGCTTATGTACTTTATTGTGTAGAAAAATGTTGCAGAGAATACAGATAGAGGCAGCTGTACTGAGCATACCCAAAGGCTGCACTCTGGGAAGGGCAGAAGCTCATCACTGTGATTATGCCTCTTTGAAAAGCCTTCTAATTTACTCAGATGTCCATGTTTTGAATTTAAATCCTGGTAAGTCAGGACTTGAGTCAAAGTCCACTGGTGACAGAAATAAATTCACTTTAGTTGGCTTTTTTCCATTCATTTTCCAAAGGCTTCAATACTCTGCCCTTTATTTGAACTTGAATAAAGTTGCTCATTGGATATGCCAGAACATAATCATTTTTAAAACAGGGATAAGAGAAGTCTTGTTAGTGTCTGGACTTATCATTTAGAAAACTTTCTTATAACCTTTCTGAAGGGGATATTTTTAGACCTAGCAAGCTGGAACCTTTTTTTAATCACTTGTTGTTTTTTTTCTAATTACTATTATGTGGATAGACTCAAATAAAATATTTATTTATATTTTATTTTGAACCAGCCCAAAAATTTCAGCCACTTAAGTGGAAGTAATATCACACTACAGCACCATGTGAAAATTATTTGCTTTCTCATGCTCTTAGTCTCTTGGTCTTCTAACACAATGCCTTGTGTTAGCAGATGGTTTGATTTCAATATAGTCCTTTTTGTACAGTTTCAGTGCAGATTTAATGCAATTCAGTTTGTTCCTCACAGGTAACCCAAAGACAGATTTTTCTGATACATTTTTTGTTACAATAAATTGCATTATTCATGCAGTTTGCCACAATATTAATAGTATCTGAGTATGTTACCTCTAAGTTCATCAACTGCATTTACTATACTGAGTGAGAATTCAGCTTTCATATGCCTGTTGCCCTTATAAACCTCCTTCCCTTCCTCTTGTGGAGGGAAGTTGATGTGACTGTGTTCTAATGCCTTATCAACCAGGAGGCAGTTAAAAAGATTTCAGTATGAGCCTGTGTTTTTTCAAATCTTCTGATTTTAAAGGCAATATTATGATTTGGTATCCTGGATTCCTGATAACTTGGGGTTGGTACTACTACATTTGGCTGTATGCAGATCTTTATAGTGTTGCATTGGCTCTTCAGCATTTTCTCATCTTTCCACTATCATTACTGGAACTGCGTTTGTAGAATCCTGGGGACTCTGTCGGGGAAGATGCCATAAATTCCCTCTTCTTATAATTCAAGATGGTAAGATTTTGATTTATATTGTGAATGAAATTCTGACATGATTTTGTGGTAACCAACTTTCGGTCTGTCAGTAAGCTGAAAGGAGAGATGGAAACATTTACCAGATAAATAATTCTTTCATTTGCTTCTGAAGTAAGGACATTTATATGAGCAAAGGTAATATTTTAATTTCCTTTTATTGTATATTTTAATACCTATAATGGATATTTTAAGGAAACCAGGTATTTACCAAGTATATTACTCAATTCATTCAGCTATTTTTATTTAATTCTACTTTTTTTTCTTTGCAAAAACTAATTTGAAGAGAGTAGAGTCCTAGATTAAAGCCTGTGCTTCAATACAAGTTTATTGAAATGCATTTGACTTAACAATAGGTAATGCAGGCAGAAGGTGACACACTTTCTTCATATCGGATGTCATTTGTGTTAAACTAATTCCAAAGACAAACAACAAATACAAATATAATTTCTTTTTGCTGTCCCATGTCTTGCAATCAGTGTTTTTGGGGATGGTTGCTAAGTCATGGCATGAGATTAATGGTAAATGGAAAGTAAGCAAAGTGAAATGGCAGGAATTATGCCAAATTCACCTGCCATTTGATGCCACTAGATTTTGCAACAGGGTTTTTGATCTCCAGCACCACATACCTGGTGAAGGTGTGATCTTACTGTTTCTGTGTGAGGCTTCAACACTGTTATCCATTATCAGGATACTGCATGGACTGTCCAAAAGTTTCCTGTGAGCTTAAGATGCTTATTGTAAACCAGAAAGTTGAAAATGGCCTGGAATATGCCACTCTGGGAGAAGCCAGTGATGAGTTCTTAATAGCTGAAGACAAAGAAAATCTTTCTCCTATGACCCTCAGTGCTGATATTTCAGGAAGGCTGCAAGGATACAGTCTAATGGGACTTCTGCAGCCTATGCTTACTAGAGAAATCCTGGACGTGTTGTGTTAAAAATCAGTTCGTGCTTCATCCTGATCATAGGCTTGATAGTTAAATGGAAAATTTGCCAAAGTTGAGTGTACCAAAACAATGTCCTTTCCCATTCCCTGAGGAAATTCCAACTTTTCACATCTATAGAAAGTGCACAGTGATGGCTAATTTTGCTTGCTATGTTTTATTGGCTAAGAAATATTTTTGCAAGCAGAGAAACAGTTGCACTCATTAATCTACACTAAAATATCCATAAGATGGTGCTGTATCTTTAATCTGACCAAAGTAATTTGCATTGAAAAAAATAAAAGTGTGTTGCAATTGTAGCTTAGAGCTCTTGTTATAAGCTGAGTGTTGGTAACAATTTCTTTGTCAGGATGTTAGTTTCCAGTCACTCCAATATGTTAATTTACTTGTATTAAAATATTAGTCACAGCATCTTTGTTCAAGATTGAAAAATGTAAAAGCAACTGAAAGGTAGTTTCAGTGGAGCTCAGAATATGAGCTGCTAGTAGCTTGATTTCACAACTGAGTTTTATTCCATCCTTTTTATTTTTTTTCCACTAAAGGCAAATGATGGTCCGAAGACTCGCCAGACATGAGTTTAATGGAAAAAAAGAGACTAAATGGTGTACTGGGGGTTCTATTTAAAGGGGTAAGATGAGTGATAATGGCCAAATCTGGACAGCAAATGAAAAGACTGTGGGAGAAATGAATACGAGACATTACAACCACCCACACAGGCTGCGAGAGCAGAAATTTTCTGTGCAGCCAACACATAGTATTGCAGGATTTTGGTGAGAACAATGGTGTCAAATAGAGGACTGGATGGAGAGCAACCAATAGCAGCATTAATCTGCTGGAGCCTGGGCAGTGAATTATAGCTCAGTAATCACCTTCCCCCACATCTCACGGCTGGAGTAATGCACAGCCAGGGCTGAGCTGCCAGTGGCACTGAAGCTTCCAGCCCAAGCCAGCCAAATTGCTGACAGGAGAAGGGAAAAGAGACTGCTAGAGAAGAAAAAGGCTGTCACATCTGCCAAGGTCCCTGCAGTTCCATGTGTGTTTCAGCTAGAAGGTTACAATCCACTAAAGACCTTGTTGCACCGGGAATTTTGCCTGCATGAATCTTTCAGGTTTGAGTGTATATTTTTTCCCTGCTCGTTTCTCTGAAAGAGTGAGATGACAAGAGCAACTGATCAGCTGATAAATCTCTGGTTCTTAATAAAATTTATTTCAGTTATGATTTTACATCTGGAGTTATTTGTATATAATCTGAGTCAGTTTTTGTCCTTGAAAACAGAATCAAGGAAGACAAAATATGCAAAATGGCTAATATAGAAGAAGAGGAAGAAGGGAAGATGGTTTCAGTGCAGCATCATGCTGTAGGCAGGAAGGAAGAAATGAAATGCAAATGAATTGTTCATGCTCAAAGGAGAGGAAGAGCATTTACTGTTGGCAGTGCACCTGAGCTAATCCAGGATAGACCAGGAAGTGGAATATGCCAGTAAGAGACTCATAATGTCATTCCTCAGTTTTTGAGGGATTGGGATGGTATTCTCAGCAGATATCATCCTCCTTTGCCTTTTTTGGATAGAACTGTGACCCTGTTGATTCCAAGACTGATGAAACTCTGATTACCTCTTTAGAAGGATAGAAACTCCTTTCCAGGTGGCTAATGAATTTAGTTCACCACAAAATGTTACATAGAAAAACTTGTGCTCATAGTCTTAACTTTGGTTCCCTTTGTGCAAAATAAAAAAATAATAATAATAAAAAATCACTACTTCTGGCAAAAGATACAGCACAAATTTGAAAGATATTTTCCTTTTTCTCCTTTCTATTTAGCTGCTAAGCAAAACCTGAAAATATCATTCATAACAGTACATGATCATATGATAGCACCTCTCTGAAGGCAAATTGTTTCTTGAAAAAGTTCAGATGATCAAGGAGGAAAAGTAGGAATCATAATCTACTTTAATGGAGCTAATATAAATTGGAGGCTAAAACTGAACATATTTAAAGGAAATGTATTGTGTGCCAAATTATTCATGAGATGCTATAGGATTAGTTTCAAGAGGCTACATGCCAACATAGGGCTAGAAATTCTACCTTGCATCATGTCAATATATTTTAATTTACATTAATCCTGTGAATTCTTGTTAAACATACTTCAGGATTTTTTCTTCCTTTTTGTAGTGCCATCTTTCAACCAGCATTCTGATTGCTTTCTGATGTAATGATGCAAGACCTGATTATAGAGACAGCTAACTCTGCTGTTGTGCTGTTATTATAATGCCACCTGATACCTCATTCATTTGATACATTAGCTAGTGTACTACATCAACAAAGCAAAGTGCTCACATCATTTCTACAAAGATGGAATGTTTCAGTGGTAAGCATGAATTCAGGGTAAAAGCTATATTTATGAAGCAGTGCCAAAATGCCCTTTGGCTTTGTCTTTTTCACTTTATGAAAATTGTTAGATATTCAAAACCAAGACAAACTATTAAAAAAAGATGAACTCATGAACTCATCCATTATAATCCCAACAGAATTCTTGGTTTGTTTTATAGATATACACTATCATCAAAATAAGAAATGTGTAAAGTGTTTTTGGAATGTATTTATGAATATATATTTTTTATAAAGCAGCTATCTCCAGGAGAGCTGATGACTAAACGCTGTTTTCAGTAGGCATACAAATGAAATACCAACAGAAGTAACTTCTAAAATGAATTCTAAGATATGCTATAGAAGTCATAAATGCTTGTGGTTAACAGTGTTTCTGACAAGTGAAGATATCAGAGTGTCATATGAGGAACAGGTTCCCTGAGCAAAGGTCCCCTCTGGAGAGACTCCCACTAACAGGTCCCACACCACAACAGCAGAAGTGAGTCACTCCTCTGAACTCAGGTTTTGTGATAGCACATAGAAGGGATCCTACAGCTACAGTTTCATATTGCTAGTCTTTACTGATGGTTCAGAAGAGGGATATTGGTTTCTGACAAGCTGTGGCTTGGTGGTCAGATGGAGAATTGTTCTGTCTCTATGTGAACAGAAGTCTCACTGTGAGTGGTAAAGATGATAATGAATCCACAAAGAACAACCAACAACCATCCAGACCACTCAATACTGTGACAGAGTGGAGGAAATACAGATGCTGAATCACTTGTGGAAAAACATTCTAAAGATTAGAAATATTAAAATGGTGATTTTCAAAGAGCGTATAGACTTCCTCAAGGAGGTGGGGGAACTAATACATCTTAATGCCTGAGCCATGTTACCTGCAATAAAGTGCAATCCTCTGCTGCAATATGGGCTGCATCCTACTCCTGAGTCAAAATCTGCCAGCACAAGATTTGAACAGCACTTGACAGACAGGTTTTTCATTATGATTGGAGAAGAGAATTTCAAAATGTCTTTCAGAGATTCGGTGTAGAAGAGGTTGCATCAGGTGCAGTGTGGGCCTGGGAGGCTCCAGAAGGATGGTTCCGAGACAAAAGGCTATGACAGGTGAAGGGAGCAACATCTCACAGGACTAAAGTCTGGTTTGTGCTGTGATCAAAGTGTCTTTGTTCTATCTCTTCTACCACTTTCAATGTCATAGACCTCAAGTGTTAGAGCATGGCTAGTGCTGAGAGGCTCAGAAGTATTTAGTACAGAGAGGAAGTGATGAGTATAATGCAGAGCTGGAAGGAGAGCTGGAAACTGGTTTTTTTTATGTTTTCAATACATTTCACCTGACACCCCAGCTGACAACTAATTTGCATGGACTTTAGCCTTACAAGGGAAAAATGAAGCAAAAAGCAGATTTGCTGAATTGCTGCTTAGAGAGCACACTTGAGCAGAACTTATTGTGCTTGTTTTTCAGCTGATTCATTAGGGTTCCTGTCATGTTGCTGGGGTGCTTGGCAGTGTTCTGTAATGACATTTTTTTCCCCTGCAATTTTGCAATCACTGCATCAATTATTACAATGAAAAATATTTGATAAACTATCAGATTAAATGTAAACTTCTCTTGTGCTGGAAGTTGCATCAGAATGTAATAAATGCACTTAATGCTCATTGGGCTTTACAGAGAGAGGCACTTGAGACAGCAGATTGTCTAGAATGAAATCACCATCTGGAAATTTTTCTGAAGCCTGATTACAACTGAGGTTTAAAGTGACTCTTTAAGAGATAAATAAAGCTTATCTGAAGGAAATATATCTATTGATAATGTAAAAGCCTAACTGGCTATCAACAGCTTTTGATAAAGTGGAGGTGTAAACCAGTATCTCACCTGTATCCCTTGTATATCTAATGTTTAGCAGGATCTAAGTAACTTTATAAAATGCTCAATAGTATATCAGATGACTTTATTTGCCTGTAAAGAACATTCATCTAGGTTGCTTGAAGATTTTTCTGTTGAGATAACAAAAAGATATACTTTGTGTATTTCAGGGTGTTGGTTTCTTTTTCTGAAAAAGCCTCATGCAAATTACATTCTTCAGAAAAATAGCCATAATCCTCCCTAGAAGCTATGAGCTTGAAGAAATTTGGTTTAGAAATAAAAAAGGCTCAAAGATTCAAGCAATTATGTGACGTGTTATTACTGAGGAGCCAAGGTCTGTCACAAATGTGTGGTTTTTCATTATGAGACTGTAATAGAAAAATGTGAGTCACAGCCAAGCTCTCCCAGTTTTTTGGCAGTAGTTCTTTAAATGACCCAACTGGCCAAAATTACATGTGCTTCATTCTCTTCTTATCTGTTCTCCAAGGAGAGAAATGTGTGAAGTACAGTACTTTGCTTTGATGGGATTATTGTTTAAAGTTATGTTGGTTTTTTTTTTATTATATAATATGCTGTTTACTTTAAAAGAACATAATTTTGAAGCTATTTGCTTTGCTGTTGAAGCAACAGTGTGATGTTTGCAGCTGACCTTATTGCCTATGGGAATTCATATCTCATTTTCATATGCCTGAAAAATCACAATGCTCTGTAATAGTTTAGAAATAAAATTATTTTGTCCCTGAAGTATAAAGAAACCATGATATTAATCCTGAATTTTCCTTCTGGTTTGGGTGTGTACCGTGGAGCATCATTAAAAAAAAAAAGCATGGCTCCTGTGAACTTGAATGGTACTCTGTGAGAAATTAGTGCCAAATATATGCAGTACATGGTGCTCCACAGTTACTCAGGTTGTTGGAGGGATGGGCAAGTGCACCTTGTGCCACTGAGCTGTAACCAGCAGCTGTGACTGCTGTAACCTGGAAGAGACTCCATGAAGGTGTAATGAAAGCCAGCTGCTGCTTGTAATGGATGTAGTGGGGGTTTCCAGAAAACTGAAGCTGGTCAGAGATGCTGGCTGTGAGAGTTTAGTGACACTGAGAAATAAGAATACACGCCTTAACAACAGGGTAAGACTAATACACCTAAGGTCTAGGCAAGTTACTGATAAAATCAAACATTCTGAGGGATAGCTAGGGCTGTGTGTCATCTGCACAACACTACCATGCAGGTCTGTGTCACTGGTTCACCTACTGCCAGCACGTCTGCACTGACTTGGTATTCCCAATAAGTGTTATTTTCAACAGCATCAATAGGCCTTGTTAGGAGCAGGAGACAGGTCACAGGCAAATGCAGAAGACAGATTAAATAGCAAAGTGCCCACAAGGTTGGCTTAAAGGAAATCTTTAATATAGATTTCTTGGTGCTAGTATGTATAGTATAGACACCATTGGGACTGGTTGCAGAACAATAGAGATGCTTTAGAAAGAGGGACAACATAAAGATATTTTTTTAAAAGAAATATTTCATTCAGCATTGTGCACAACTGTATCACTTCTCTGAAAACAGTACCAATTATTCTCATCCTCTACCTCTGAGCTCTTTACTTTTATACAGTGTCTTTTGAGGGGATAGGGAGACTAGAGCCAGATGCATCACTCAGTTCAGAAAGCTGTATTATTATGCCTTTGTTATTACTTTCTCACCCTCTCCTTTTAAATTCTAGCAATTTGTTTGCTTCTTAACTTCTCTCACTGACAAATCAGCCACTTGTATTGCATTGCCCACAATGATTCCTAAGTCCATTTCCTGAATGGTTACACTTAATTTAGAACCAAGTAGTGTGGATGCATGGTTCAAATTGCTGCTTCCACTGCTCATTAACCTCACAGTTATCAACTTCTAAGAAAAGCTTAATCCTTTTACTGTTAATTAGATTGCATGAACATAAGAATGGAGAAAATGTATATAGCTGTATCATTTTAAGAAAGAAGGCATTGAAAACTCAAATGTAAATGTATCCCCTATCAAATAAAAATGAAAGTCTGCTACGTACTGTGTGAAAGCCAATTATTTCTATTCACCAGCCTTTAGAATGTCTTGGGGGGAAAAAAAAAGGAGAAGAAAAAGGATATTTTTCTTGAAGGTTAACATCAAGATATTATTTGTATAACCCTTCTAATACAACAGAAAGGACTGATAAAGAATGACACTTTCAATATATATTGTCTGAGATAAGTACAAATATTCCTAAGGTAATATATGCAATTTGGGTCATATTCCCTAACAACTGTCTCTATGTTCCCAAGTTCAACCCACTTTCAAATTTCTGTTGCTTTTTCCTGATTAATATTCCAAATTCTTCTCTCACTCACCATTAAAATTTCTGCCCAAGGCAACATAGTCACTCACCCTAATACTCTCTCTGTTCGCATCAGCATGACCAAAAGGGTGCTCCAAAATTCATCTCTTTCACCAGGCTTTCTAGTCATATAATTCCTAAATTGCTATCTTTCATGTTATATAAAATTGAACTCTCCCTTTGAAGTCTGGATTTTGTCCCAAGTTCTCTCTTGTGTTCTCTGTTACCTTTTTTGCCTTTTCTGCTCCTGACACTCCTCCAAAACACTGCAGCTGCACAGACATAAGCAATGCAGAATCTGACCTGTAGAAACATTGCCACTAAGAAACAAGGCTGGAAGAAATAAAAAGGATCATGGTGTGATCCCCAGTTAACATGTTGCCTTTCCAGAGGTAGCCATTTGAAAAATTGTCTGTTTCACTCTGAAGGAACATTTGATGTAGAAGTGCTGCGGTGCTGTCATTTTACAAAATTATTTTCATCAGGATAAAATTATGTATAAAGATGTGGTTAGCTGAGCTTTCCATGTTTCATTTTTGCCCATTTGATCAATAGACTGAGTTATTCTAGGCTGCAGAAGCATCTTTAATTTCCTAGAAATAAAAAGGTAGTCATATCACGGAACTATGTCATTATTATTTCTGTCACAAGAGAACTATGTCATTATTATTTCTATAGAATTTCCTTTTAATGTAATCATATAAAAAATAAATAGTGAAAATTCTATGCTGCCAGAGATAACAACTGTCTTGTCAACCTTTCAGAAGTGTTATCCATGATGGAAAGAAAGACAAAAAAAAAAAGAACCCCCAAAACTAGACTAATTTTTAAGGAAGAGTGGTAGGAAATGGTGAATTATTTTTTTTCCAAGTCTTTTTATATTTGTAATTATAAAAACCTCTTAGTTTGACCAACACAGTCCTGTTGATACATTATCTGTAAGAATATTAACTGGTAGAAATTAACTTAGCTAAGTGAGTGTAGCAGATCTGCATTTTTTCACCCTAATTACATAACCTAACAGAACAAAAACATGAATGTAGAAGGAAGGCAAAATTTCATTATGCTACCACTGTTTGGATATATCTGTTGAATTGCTGTCTCTTGGATTAGTTGCTTGGACACGTTTATAGGCCTTGCAAACTTAATGTGTCAGCATTGCTAAAATGCCCCAAGAAAAAGACTATGGCAAGCTTTGAAAAGGTTAACCTAGAAACATCAACATGTAACTTCTCTTTTAAGTAAATATTGAGCTTCCATTCTAACAGCTAGAGCAATAACATTAGCCCACTGCCCAGATGTTACAGGATTCCCACGTGGGGTGCTAAACTGATTTCTGGGAACTTACATATTTCCCCTAGAACTTCTCTGGAAGTCATTATAAGTTCTGAGGTGAGCCTTCTGAAGCATGTCACTGAGCAAGAGGGCTTTGAAGGCCTACAAAAAGGCAGTGGAGCTCAGGTCTGAAGTGAGAACACTGCTATGGACACATCATCACTGTTCTGCAGGGAAAGCTCCAATATCCATATAATGGGAGGATGGAGCAGTTTGGCAACTGAGTTCTTTTTCATTCAATAAGCCATGCAGATCATTATTCTCCTGAAAGGCTTAGGAGAAAGCCTTCCCTGGGAAACCTCCTCGATTTTGTTTTCCTAACTGTTTCTTTGCTCACATAGGCTTTCCCCTAAATGAGGATGATAGAAACCATAAATCTCCCTACAGACTTATTCCTAAAGTAAACAAATAAAGAAGAACAATATTGTCAAACAAGCATCTAGGAATTGGACAGTTGATACTGGAAATAGCTCTCAGCCATCTGTCTTTGAAAGGAAGAATTGGCTGGCAGTTCAGCTCTAAAAGAAACAAACAACTCTGGGTATTTCCCCCTCACCTTTAATATTTTGTTTGTAGGCACAGAAAAAAAAAAGTAATTATGATTTTTTTTTTCTGTGCCTGTTTCTTCTGTACTGAAGAAACATTTTTCTCAAACTATCTGCAAAGAATTAAAAGACTACAGAAGATTAAATTCATACTAAGATGCCTCCTGATTACGTGCCATTTTTCATAATTAGTGTTTATGACTTAAGCATTTTTTTAATTATATACTGTGATGTGGTCTCAAGCCTATACTGTCCCCTTCATTCAGAGAAAGTAGATTAAAAACTCTGCAAATTTCTCCCCCTTTAGAGGAAAATGCCTGACTCCGTGGAGTGAGCAACCATGCAGAAGGGATTGACTATGCAGGCACAGACAACACAGCCTTTATCATGCCCAACCTAGTCTCTTAATCAGTGTTACTCCTTACTCAGGTATACTGCCAGCTTACCTAACTCCAGTCTTTATCCTCCTTGTGCCTCCTGAGGGAAGGAAGAATCAAACTCTGTATCTGCCTTTTCAGGTCATACACTAATTACACACAACAGTCTTCAGATGTTGGGTCTTAAGAAGGGCTGACAGAAATAAAAATATTTTTTATTGACTTCACTGGTTAAGTCTGGACTCCTCACTTTGGTTACAAGCTCCTCAGATGGTCTGGGGAAGTGATAAGGCCTTCAGTGCAGTGTGTGATAATTTCTCTTTATTTGTGTGTGGCATTTTTTTCAGTGATTTTTTTTTTTTTCATTCAACCTGCACATCACTTAGATTGCTCGAAGCCATTATACTTGATGATTTCTTTGCAAGATGAAGTGGAAAAACATATTCAGCCAAGGCCAGCCTCTGAAGAAACCCATTGTTTGCAGTGGCTCAATTTAATTTGAAACATATCACATCAGTTTCTATTGTTAGGTTTAGTATTTCAGCACTATGGATCCTGATGAGATGAAATAGCATTTTCACTGTAAAATCAGATTTAACTCTTTGAGTGAGGTACTGGTGAGGGATTCTATTTCATCATGTATATTGAAAAGAGCATGTGTTGCTACACAAAAGCAGCTTGCACACAAGGTTTTTGTGTAGGTTTGGGGTTTTCTTTCTTTCTTTCTTTCTTTCTTTCTTTCTTTCTTTCTTTCTTTCTTTCTTTCTTTCTTTCTTTCTT
>JAOEGS010024235.1:0-73850 GCA_025447755.1 Corythornis vintsioides
CCCTCCCTCCCTCCCTCCCATAACATTTTTTAATTTGAGCAGAAAAACTGTATCCAAACATATTAGTGACTCCTAGTGCTCCTGACAGGATGTGCCTAGAATAAATAAAAACGTGTGAATAAATAGGAAATGTGTTTTAGCACTTTCTGTAGCCAAACAGCTCATAAAATTTATTCTATCTCTCCAGCTCCACCAAGACATGCATTAGGTGTCCCTACTTTGTTGGTTACTGAGATATCTGGTGAAAATTAATCCCAACAAATCTGCTGGTTTAAGAGGATGAAATTCTCAGCTTCGTTCTCATGGGACGACCAACACCTCGGGAAAATGAATTCCTTGAAATAGGAGGAAAAAAGCATCTCCTTTTCAGAAAGAGCCTGCAGAGAAGGGAGTGATCTCTCACCAAAGGGAGTGATGTCTCACCATGCTGCTACCTGGGCACTTAGAGAAGCAGGATGCTGGCTTTGGTCTCCTCTCTTTTCCTGTTCCCACTGCCAGCGTGGGCATCTTCACTCCGTGCTCATGGATCCCTCCCTTCCTCAACAACTTGGCCACAGCCACGTGCCACTCATTTCCAGAGTGCCACTGGCTGGGCTGCTGTGTTCTCTCTGACACCAGCCTGACCCTGCCTCAGACCAGCACCAGCCACTTTGCCAAGATGCACATTCTTCACACTTTGAAGTGACTCCTCAGCTAATTCTGTTACATGCTCAGTGAACAGAGATGCTGCACACCAGTGGGTGTTTGTTTGTTTGTTTGCTTGTTGGAATGGAGTGCAGCTCCAGCCCTGGAGAGGACATCATTCCTGAATAAGACCAGCAGGAGAAAAGACAGACAGAGGAGAGAAAGATAGAAGGAGAAAAGGAGGAGAAGGATGATGATGAGGGCAGGAAGAGGGAGAAGAAGCTTTTCTTCATGTTATGTCACTGTTCTACCTTTCGAGAGGAAACCACCTTCAGGTATTAAAAGAATAAATAATAAATAAGAATATAAATAATATTAATAAAATATAAATAACAATATGATAAATAAATAAAAAGCTCCAGCCTCAGAGGTGGGGAATACAGAAGAGTATTGGTATATCTGAGCACACATTTTAAGTAAGGATCTTGTAGACCAAATGACATCACAAAGTAAGGTATAGACCCCACATCCTATCTCTGAGTTCCTAAGACACTTGTCCTGAGTCACCTGAGACACTTACAGGAATCTGTGAAGCTGGAGATGCTTTTGCTGCTGTTTGGAAACTCACACTTTGAAGGCTCAACACTTCAACCCTTAATCCCCAGGAGTCCCGAGTGATTTGCCTGCATCACAGCTGCCCAAGAGCCCCAGATTCAGGAACAAGAGGTTAAAAAGTCAAAAATGCAAAGCCACATTTGACTTACAGGCACATAAAACTCCATGGAATTTAATTAATTAGACTGCTGTAATAAAAACCCATCAAGACTCTAGAAAAATCACTGACCTGATTGTTTCAGTCTCTCCAAAATATGGTAGAAAAAGGAGCAAACCCTGTATTATGAGTGCCTTAGTAGATATGTGAACACCTGGGAATGTCAGTTGCTATACAATAACTTGCATACACACACATGCACACTTAAATGCACTCAGGCTTCTCAACTGTGTTAATTTCATGGTCCTCTGTCAAGGGCTAACTGGCAGGACATGAAAATCTACCTAATGAGTTAATTTAGGAGTCATAATCTAAAAAACCTGTCCAAACATTGCTAAGCCTCTCTGAAGTGCTGACTGCTCAGAAGAAAAGAAAATGAAATTGCTCTCTTTTGTTTCCTTACAGAAAAAGAAAATCCTTGTTGAGACAGCCTTGGCAAGCTTCCTGCCATGGGCAGCACTCTGGACATGTGATGACAGCTCTGGTTTTGCAGGAAGAGTGTCTGTACAACAATATTAACTCCCCTCACTTTGGGGAAATTCTTCTCTGAGGTTGGTTAGCCCCTGCTCACAGTACAGGTCCTCTGTTGCCAGCCACTCACTTGGACTAAGCATTCTTAGAGGGGTATTAAACTGAACAGCTGAGATTTGTATCTGGATGTTTACACAGAAACTAACTCCTCTTTGAGGATTTAACCACATCATTCTTTCTCAAGAACAAAAGGAGAATCAAGGTCTAAATGGAGAGTTTTACATGACAGAGAGTCCTTCTAACAGCCTGTGAAAAGCTTTGTTTGGCTGGAAGAATTCTTTTCTCTCACTATAAATTGTTAGGCACAGTGCAGAAAATATGCTGCAAACCCAGTTCTAATGACCTCTTCTCACCAAATCTGTTCTTGCTGAGGTGAAAACAGAGGAAGGGATACAGTTCCAGATGATGTATTTTGTTCCTGTTGTAAAGAACAGGATTTCATCATGTGAAAGAGAAATGGGAGTCCCCAGTGTGACTACTCTATTACAAAGAAAAGCACCTCTTTGAAAATTAATGAACATTAAATATTTGTACAGCCAGATGAAGATCTGTTTTCAGGGAACTGGTTGCCCTGTGTTCTTGGGGTCTAAACTGGGAATGGTTCAAAATAAATACTGCAGTTAGTAGCCATGAATAACAATGGTGAAGCATTAGGGTTGAGATGACCACTTTCCAGCTCCCATTACCAATCTGATTACAGGTTAAGCTAAACACACACTTTTTCCTTTGTGAAGGAACAGCAGCTTCATTATATGGTTGCAGAGATGGGCATTTTCAGCTTTGCAGAAAGCAGCTGGGGGTTCTGGTGGACACTGAGGTGACTCTGAGACACCAGTGTGGCTCAAAGATGACTAGTGTCTCTCCTAGAAGAAAAGGCTGAGGCAGCTGGGTCTGTTCAGCCCAGAGAAGGCTCAGGCAGAACCCACCCAGAGCTCCCTTCCAGCCTCAACCTGTGAAAGGAGCAGCTCTCATTGCACAGCTTGCTCTGGTAACATTCCTGCTCATTAGCTTCACACACTTTTCTTGAACACGTACCTGCTGTGCTGCTGGTGGTGCTTTCCCCACACACGAAGGAGAAGGATGAGATTTTGCTCTTAAGAACAGGAGAAGTTGATATTCTTACGAGCGCTTCTGAGGGCCTTAGAATCACAGAATGCTTGGGGTTGGGAGGGAGCTCTGGAGATCATCTCATCCAACCCCCCTGCCAGAGCAGGGGCACCCAGGGTAGCCCACACAGGGACAGATCCAAGTGGGTTTGGAAAGTCTCCAGAGCAGGAGACTCCACAGCCTCCCCGTGCAGCCTGTGCCAGGCTCCGGCACCCTCACGGGGAACAAGTTTCCCTCACGCTGAGGCAGAACTTCCCGCCTTTCACCTGCTGCCACCTCCTCTCACCCTTCCTTTGAGCCTGCACCAGTAACTGCAGACAACACAAAGCCTAACCACTCAGGAACCAAATCCTCCATCCCAGCAGCTGAGACCCCCCTTTTCCCAGCCAAACCCCAGAGTGTCCAGAGGGAGAGCAGCAGACTCACAGGCGATGCGCACGTAGGCCTTGCGGCTCTTGGTGGTGCCCGCGGAGCTCCAGGCCACACACTGGCACCAGTAATCTTCTGGCCCAAAGAGCTCCTCCACTTGCTGGCGGGAGATCTCAATGCTGACCTCTCGGACAATCAGACCTGTCAGGGCACAAAGCAACGTGGTCACTATGGAGCTTTGCAGAGAGAAAGAAAGAGGCGTGGGTAGAGCAGTCTGTGCGAGACCTTCGGCTCTCTGCCCGTGTCCACTCAGCAACACCTTGGGCACGAGAACGGGAGGACAAACACCAGTCACTTCATCTGCATAATGAGACAAGGGGGTGAATGAAAAGCTAATCACTGACTTACTGACTTTGTCACACACTGCAGGCCTTAGACAAGTAAGAGGAAGAGCACCTCAGCTGACACAAGCAGTGCATGTCCACAGGAGAGCCAGTTTTATTTTCATGTAAATATCGTAAACCTCCTGAATTTATTTCATCTCCTTTTCCTACACAGAGCACAGGGAGAAGTCCAGTTCAGGATCATCCCAACATCCCAACACCCTGAATAATGGGCACATGTGCTGCAGTGTGGGGACCATTACTGTACTGTCACACACACTGCAGATGCTGGGGTATTTCTGAACTGATTTTACAAGATTTCAGCATATCCAGCCTTTGTTGCTGATGCCAAAGTGTCAGAGTATATTAGAAGATAATCTAATATGCATCTGCTTATGGAAAACACCACAGCCATTTCCAAAATGCACTCTTGCAAAGCACCTTGAATATAAGAATTCACAGACAAGTATTTTGTGCAGTGGGTCTGATTTTCTTTTTCCTTCCAGCACTGCCAGGAAATTCAACAGAAAGATCACAGTGTGCACAGTTTGTCCCCTTCACCAAACAGCAAAGGGCAGGTCCTTCTGCTGAGCACAGCCCACCGAGGCCAGCTGCCCTCAGCCCTGGGCCACAGGGAGCACAAGGTGATCTTCATCCCCTGAATGCTCCCAGCTGCACAGCAGCGTGTTCTCTGGCAGTGGAAAACAGCCCAGCCCTCTGCTTTGCCTCCAGCCTCCAGTCAGGGTGCCAAGGATTCATTGCTGTTGGTACACAGTCCTGCTCTGTTGGAGGCTGCACGCTGGCTGCATCCAAAACTTGGTTAAAAACTTCCCAGCAGCAAGGAACTGATGCATGTAATGCCATAGACTCCCCTGGTGGGAATGCATTTAATGAGATGCATTTTCCTGCTCAAGATTATCCCAGCCTAGCTCCCTTTTCATTTTATTATCCTCGACATCTTTAGCCATTGAATAATCAGCTACTTTGGAGGAAATACTGAATAGCTTTCCTCCTTGAAAGGAAATAAAGTACTGCAACTGTACTGCAAGGAAATCCAAGTGGTGCATGGGCATTTGACATGCAGCAAACACTGGTACCAACTTGTTCTGCTTTGATGAGCTAATGTGGCTGCAAGAGGGGTCTGAGGGGTAGCTGCTGTCCCGTTGAGAGCAGCATGAGGAGGGTGGGGAGGGAGCACACACATTACATGCACAAGAACAGTTATGTTTTCCCAGAGCAACTGCTGCTACCCTCAAGATGTCTTCAGTTCATTCCCAGTTTTTACAGCAGCAGCCCAGGGAGCTTTTGAATGTGACACTATTATGTTTTTATAATAAGGCTGATTATGACAGAGCTTGATGGAGCAGTGAACTTTGTTACCCCAGGGCTAGAGCAAGCAGGCCTATAATGACAGTGCTGATTAATAATGACTATGAAATAGGCTTGACACTCAGACTAACACAGTCTGCTGATAGTCTGCTGCAGATACCAAACCAGCACTAAACAGCTCCCACTCAACACCCCAGCAGAACTTTTTATCTCTGACTCCCTGAGATGCTTTCTAATTCAAAATAACAAGCTACTCCAGGTCAAGTCTTTCTGGGACAACCATGAAGCACTGACAGGCTTCAGATTATTCAAAGTCTTTGATCTCTGAGTACTACCAACAGTTGTGCCAGGACCAGAGAAATGCACTCCTTCTTTACATTCCAAAGAGAGCTGCCTATTTCTGCTCACAGGCAGAAAACACCACCGTGTCTGTGCCTCTCAGGTAAACTGTTTTCCCCAGAGTTCCAATCCTATCAAAGCAGTTGGTGATCTCAGCCAGAAGACCATGTGGGATGTCAGGATCCATGGCCAGCACCAGCAGCTGATTCAGCCACTGCTTCCCAGCACTGCCCATGGGCACCCCACTGCACAGACACCATGATTTAGGAGAAACAAGGAGCTGCAACTCTTTGTAGAATGTCAATTAATAAAATGAATCCTCATGTTTTGCCTAAACATACTTAGGACAAGGCAGATTAAGGGATGAACTGTAGTTTATATACTCTACCTGGTACTGGCCAATTCTACTTGGCTACAGTGCCAAGCAGCAAAAGGTCACCCTCTGATGGAGAGAATCTCCTCTCCCTCACCTTCCTTATTACAAACACACCAGATTTGTCAGTCTAGTTCTCACACAGCTCAGCTCTGGAGCAGGGGAAGATCAGCAGCACGGATGTTTCCTTACATTACAACACTGGAGTAAGCTACAGCTGTCCAGAAGGAATACAAGGGTGGAGAGTGGCACACTCCACAAGAACAGCATCTTCCTCTTCTAAAGCAATGCAGCAACAAGAGCAGCTGGAGGGAGATAAATGTGAGCAGCTACAATGCTTGACATTCTGTGCAGAAATCCATACACAGCAGCTACAGAGCATTTCTAACCTGTGCTCTGAATGACAGGGAAAAGCATTTGCTTGCACTGTCCAAACTTGATTTGCATTCAACAAAGCAAGAACTGTTTCTGTAGCCTCATGTGGCCCATCTGGATCTCGGGTATGAAGACAGATATGTGAAGATATTGGGTCTAATTATCACTGCACTATTTCTGGCAACAAGATTATTGTGAAGAGAGAAGCTTTAAAAAGAAAATGCAGAAAATTGAAGCAATTTAAAGCAATTCTACAAAATAAAGGGTAATTGTATCTTGAGATTGTTCACTGAACAAAACCAGATAACATTAAAAATGCATCCCTGGGTTGCTGGGGTCTTTCTGCACAAGCAGGTAGTTTCTGATCCCAGTGAGTCACTGCAGCATTCCAATGAGAGAACCAATGTAAGAAGTTTTACAACTTGAATATGAGGAAGTTTAAAAAAAATCTCAGGGGAAATAAAAAAAAAGAAAAACAAAACCAAAAAATGCCTGCTGTCCTCCCTGGCTCCTGAGTGATCAAAAATGCCACAGAGGTTGCTCAAGGCAGGGGCTATTTACTCACAAATCAGGCAGATTTAGTACACTTGCCTATCCCAAAAAAGCCATTCCCTTGGTGGAATTTCTCTAAGGAGATGTCCAAAACCCTGTAGCTGTTAGGGGACTGAATAACCTGGTCTAACCCTTTTGCCCCTGCTAGTTTTCTGTCCAGCTGAGCTGGGAGCACAGCTTGCAGGCTCTCAACAGGAGCAGGAAGGAACCAAAAGTGTATTTCTGTTTGCACACTAATGAGGGATGAATGAGAGAGGCAGAGGATGGAGGGAACCTTGCTCAGCCTGCCTCCTGCTGATGTGTGCAGGCTGATGGTATATATCAGAATAAAAATTACCACCCCTCCTGGAGCAAAAGGAGGCATGAAGAGGGAAGGAGCCCTGCATGCAGGGTCCTTTTGTTAGCAGCTGTATCCTAGAAACACAATCAAGCCAAAGACACACTTCATTCACACGGTCCCCGGGCAATTCACTTAGGTGGCTGTACAAATTGGCAGGTAGATTATCTGGTCTTTAGAGGCAGCAATGTTATCTCTTTTAATGTATGCAAATGTAATGTAATTGTCTGATATTATGGTGGATTATTAGCAACTGCAATAATCGCTCACGGGCTCCATATTGCCCGCCAAAGCCACTGGCAGATTTCCCAAGGCTCTGAATAGGAGCTGGTTTGCCAATCACGCTCTTTCCAGAGGGAAACAGAAACGTCTTGTGAGGTTCTGCAGCCCAATGTGACCGCTCAGGACAAGAAAGGATCACCAACTGTCTGAAAACAGAGGAGAATGACCAATTAATCAGAGGTAATTGTCTCGCCTGGAGTCAGTCCAGGTCACAGCATCCACACCTCGCTGGGCACCATGCTGCCAGTAAATCATCTTGATGCATTCTGGCTGCTGGAAACGTTCAGCAGCTGATATTTATACCCCACGTGTGTGAAAACATTCCTCAGGACTGTGACAGAGGCATTTCTGTGGAGCATTCCACTGGCATGGGCCCGACCCTCTGGCACAACACCCAGTGCCAGCTATTCAGCTGCAAGACCAAAGTGCACTTAAAACTCCAAGAAACCACGAAGGTAATGTGTTTATTTTCTCTGTAAGTAGCAGTTCAAACAATCTCTGTGTTTCTGTGCTTTCCTTTGCCCACAAGGTGTTTCATTAATTAGTAATCACAGTCTGTAGAACACACTGCTCAAGGAGATGGAACTTTCTCACCTACTGGCCTGGAAAAAGACATTCCTGTCTCACACACATGGACTGCAGGGCTACTGCAGCCACTGTAAAGAGCTATGGAAATAAAGCATTGCAAGGTATGGAAATGAAACAGGGACAAGGAAAACCTGGTGGCAAGCAGGGGTGAACACCCAACCAGGGCATCACCTGCCTGGACCCAAAGGGGCTGAGCTCTGGGGGCAGGAACCAACCCCAGCCACAGCATCCTGACCCATCCTGACACCCTGCAGCCCTGAGCAATTCCCTTTTCTTTTTTCCAGGGGCCAGGCAAAAAATGTGCCAATGTTCATGTTCTCCTGAAAGCTGCAGTTGAGACTTCACCAAGAAAATCTGTGCACTTTTTATTTCTGGTTCAGAGGGTTTACATGCTCTTTCTAATGATCTGGGCCTTCAGCAGTGGATAATGCCTCCCAGTCCCCAGCTTAGTGCTCATGCAAAATTGAAGCACTTTTGAGGCAGTTTAGAGCCTACAGATGAATCTCAATGTGCTGGCAAAAAAAGGAAGAACGGTTGTTTAGCACTTCACTAAAAGAAACCAAGGAAATTATGAAAAAAAAAAAAATTAAAAAAAAATCTATTGAACTTCAAACATCTGGGAAGCCAACTGAGAGATCTGAATTTTGAACAGCCTGTTTACATTCCCTTTGCATAGTGGAAGGGGGGGCTGTGGGCAAGGAAATGAATGATAAATGGGTTTGTGTGCAGATTTTAATATAAAAATGTACACGAAGTTGTTTATGTTGTTGACTCACTGACATATACGTGTGTATATATATATATATAAAATATGCATCTGCCTGTGCACTTATGTACTACTCACACTCTGCTCTCAGCAAAGACCACGTGGAAATGCCTTACCGCTGTGAAACTCCAGCTCAGGGGCTGGTGCAGCTGCAGTGGGAAGGAGGAGAGGCTGAGTGTGACACCAGGGGTCACTCGGGAGCCTTCCCATCCTCGGTGTGTGCCCGAGCTGCAGGAGCAGTGGGATGGGGAGCAGTGGGCTGGGGAGCAGTGGGCTGGGGAGCTGCAGGAGCAGTGGGCTGGGGAGCAGTGGGCTGGGGAGCAGTGGCAGACCCCACCGGCTGCTGCTGCTGCTGTTCTGCACCCTGGGGAGTCACAGGAGTCACAAAAAACAAACAAATGAATAAAACATCAAAAGGCAAACAGCTGTCTGCAGAAAAAGGTATATTTTGGACCTTACATTTCCTTGAATATTTTCAGGGCTCTCTGCAAAGAAATTGCAGACTTATTAGTCCTACTCATTCTCATATGGAATTAGCTGGTAACACTACACTTATGGGGTGCAAGTGTTCCTGCCCTTGCACTGCCAGGGTGCTACTGACTGTAGCACCTTTGTTTAACAGCAGCCAAGACCTTGGCTCTGCTCTTCTTTTCCATCCAGAAAACAGTTGTTTTCCATTTAGGCCAGCAGCTGCAGGATGGAGACTAACCTTTGGGACTCACTTCCAAACCGAGCTGCTATTTATTGGCCTTTCAGGCACCAGCCCATCCCACCATGGGGGCTCCAGAGCCCACACAAAGGGGAGGCAGGGGATGGGAAAATGAAGCACTGCAGTGCAAAGCCCTGGCTTGTCTGGAGCTGTGGTGGGTGGACTGATGTCTGAAGATGTCTTCTGGGGAATCAATGGGATTATAAGTGTGTAACAAAAGGCTTAATGAAGGAAAAAAAAACAACTTGGAGGGAGAGAAGGTGTAGGCTGGAAATATTCCGAGGGGTATCCTCAAATGTTCAGCTGGATGCACTGAGCATCCATATTCCTCTTCTGATTATTTTAAAGAACTGCCACTTCCTGCCTCACATTTGCTTTCCTAGAAGCCCACAGGAAACCTCCAGGACAATTAGGTGAACAGCTGCAGATAGGAAGTTAATGCTACAGTAAGAAAGGAATAAATATCCTGAAGCTTTTATCTTTTTGTTCCCAAAGCACTCTGCAGAGGTAAATAACAAAGAGCCATTTGCACAGAGACACATGGTACAGCCACGGAAAGTGTAGAGCAGGCAGGTGGCCCTTCCCAAGGGCCCAGCACCACCCAGGGGGAGAGCATGAGCAGGGTTAAGGAGCAGGAAGAGTAGCTCCCTCTGGCCCCCCCAACCCCCGGGGGTACAGCAGCTGGGCAGAGGGTTGGCAGGGCTGCTGCCACAGACAGCTTTGCAGGGCAAAGAGCTGCTGGGAAGAAGAGCACGAGCAGAACAGGCAGGTGGTGCTGGCTGTGAAGATGTAAAGAAGATGTCTAGGTCCACAAAGACTCCCAGGGAGAAAAAAAATCCACAAGCAATGTTTAGATGAAATCAAAAGTGAGTGTTGTGTTGGTACATGGATTAAAGTGATTCCTCACTAGATTCCAAACTCAAAACCTCCAAAGTCTTTTTCAGGCTGCTACACAAACAGAAAATCTCCCTGGGTTTGGGCTGTGGCTGTGTTTTGTCCATAAGCAGATTTCCTTCTGGAAGCAAATAACTATCTGGCCCAATGTTCTTATGCTGTGTATAAAAAGATTATGTCCCTTCTTAGGTCGGTGACCCCAGGGATTTCTCCAGCGACTGGTGCAAAAACAACCACCCTTTTCAGTTCATATCCTGAAAGTGGTGATTCTGCCTCTCTGTGTTTCTTCTGAAGCTCCCAAAAAGGCTTTCTTTTTTTTCCCCTGAACTCAAGATGCAAGTGGGAACTTTGCTTTGCAAAAAATGACTTTTATGTTAGTAAACAGCCCGTATTTCTCCACAGAATTCCCATTCCTTGGAGCAACAGGGCTGTCTGCTTCTCTGCACAGCTGCAGCCTTCCAGAGCATACACATCAACACGTTTCACTTACACCACCACTCCAAAGGGGGGACAGACTTGGAATGGCTGAAGAAAATGGACTGTAGTATCAATTCTAAGCCACATCTCAAAGCCATTAGTAGGAGCATTTGGGAAGAGTTACACAGATACATTTTTAAATTTCCTTGAAATGAGTTGGATTAGGGCAGTGTGTTGCAGGAGCAGAGCTAAAAACTGGCAATATGTTGCTGAGAAATAATTATTTTGAATCAGGGCGCTTGATGTTTGTAGTGGATTTGATCCAATGATAAACAGAAAATAAAATTACTTGTGACAAGAGTGGAATGAAAACAATCCTTATTTATGGTATGTGGCTACCCTTGCTAACATAACCCCAAGGTATTCTACCCCAGAGAGTCAAAATATTGCAGACTAAGTAGAACTGCAGCATTTAGCCTCAATTGCCATCTCTGTAGTGAAGTTAATAGGCAGAATGGCCACATTTGTTCAGAAAAAAAAGTGTTTTTTCCTTATTTATTGGACTCTTAAAAATAATACAGAGAATCAGGAGGCTACATGAGGTCAAGAAGGAAAAAAAAGAGATTAAGAAAGATGTGGAAACAGCAGTGAAGGACAGGAAGATCTGTGGGCCAGGGAAAATGAGTAAACCCCTGCCCATCCACATTCCTCACCCTGGGACACCTGAGTGTAGCACTTTCAGCACTGGAATTGGTGCTCTAGCTGCAAACAGGGGCTTTGCTTAGCTAGAAGAAACGGCCAGACCACAGCACAGCTCCTCAGGGGCTGGGTGATAACCTGCTGTGGCAGCTGCAGCCTCACCTGCCCCGACACCTGAGCACCCCTGGCTGTGTGCTGGGACTTCTGCCCCGGGACAGCTCAGCTGACAGTGTCACCCTCCCTGGGGGGCTCTCCTGAGGTGCAGAAGCTGAAGCTGGGAGGGTTTTCCTGCCCCACGTGTGGCAGAGGAGCAGTGGTGGAGGTTTCCCCTCTTTCCAGGCAAGAGGGCAGACATCAGTCTGGGATCTTTCCCTTGCAGGGTGATCAATCAAAGGCTTAGCTACCCACTGCTCAAGGAAACAACTTCCCATTTGCGGATCAATGCTCATCCTACCTCAAAAGCTCAGTCTAAAGTCATCCAAAAAGATGTGATTAGTGGGGAAAGGTAAGGGTGGGAAGCACAGCAGCAGCTGTGTGAGGAGACTGAAACACACGAGTCTCAGATTTCAGTCTGGCAAAAAGAGCATCATCCCCTCCAGAGCAGCTCGATAAACCTCTCGACAGGACAACAATCTTCCTCTGAGCCAGAACCAACTGTATCCCTTCCACTGATCTGTGGGGTGGCAGAGGGTGGAAGGAGCAGCTGAAGGGGAAGCTCCTGGAGCCACCCATCCTTGCTGAAGGCCAGGAGGCACCAGGGATGCTCCTGGGGGACACTGGCTCTGCTGAGAGCCTTCTTCTGAAGGCAGGACACGGGAAAAGGGACTGGGGACTTAGCAGAGCCTGCCCCAGCATGGCTGCCCTCTGAGGCTGCACAGACCAGCCTCTTTTTTTGCATTCTCTGGGGCCTCAGGCAGGCTCGGGTCCCTACTCTGCCCTGCTGCTGTCTGGGAGCACAGAGGAGGTCACCAACTCCCTGAGCCCTCCCCAGCACAAGAAGACAGAGAGGGTAGGCAAACAGCAGTGCTGGCTGAATGGCCCAATATGTCTATTTAATTAGCACTTACAGAGTCCCAAATGTTGTTTTCTCCTTGCTGGAAGGAGAGGGAAGAAGAACATGTCACTGGCATTGCAGAGGGCAAGAGGGGTTCTACAGATCATTTCACCTTAATAGTGATGGAGAAGCTCTGACCATGCATATCAAACTGCAAAGACACAACCAAGGTCCCTGCAGCCCTGACCCTTCTCTGCTGTACCCAAGGCATGGCTTCTGCAGGGCTCCTTTACTTTCATTGCCTTTCTTTTTTATGACAGTCAGCCATAAAATCTAATGTGTTCCCTCAAAACAACTTTTATCTTTGTTTTTTAAAACCAGTGCTCTTATTCTTTACATATATTTTTCCACATTAATGGGAAAACATTCCAGGAAAGACATAAAAGGCCGTGCCCTGCCTTGTATTTCAGGTTCATGGGAAATGAAAGAGTCACAGATGCACACTGGAGGTTTGCAAAGCACCCATTTGACTTCTTTATGAAAATGCTTGGCTTTTGTCATGAAGAAGAAAGAGTCTGAAAAAACAGAACGTAATGATCTTCTAGAGAAAAACTGCTGGCTTCTAAGACTTGATCACTGGAATTTTTTTGTTTTGCAAGGTTCTCTCTTGAGGCTAATTGAATTAAACTAAGTGGTACTAGAGCAGCCTGTCACTGTTACTGTTCTCATCCTCTCCAACCAGAAGTCAACAACTCCCACAGAGTCCCTGTGCATGTTCTTCACAGAGATGCTGCTTTACCTACTGCTGAAAAATACTCCACGGAGCAAAGTGCATAGAACTAGAACTCTTATTTTCTGTCTTCTGTTACAAAGAATAAAAAAACACATAGAAAAAAGATATACATATTTATTTTCCCTCTCTTAAAAAATGAACCTTCTTAATATCATCAACATTTCTACCTAGCAGGTCTCTTCAATGAAAGCCTGGCTGCATTCTCATTCTCTGGTGCCACTGTATTGCTGTCCTGTTGTTTCTGGTTTTATCAATGACAGGAACAAATCTGCCTTACAAGAAGAGTTAATCATCTCTACACAGATCTCATTCCTGAGCACGGGCTGGAAGCCCATGAACACATAATCTTTTGTGAATCAAAACCCATTTCTCCCTTTCATGCATCATTAGCAATCCCAAGATGCTGCACTGCTACCATCACACCTGTCCTTTGGTCCTTTCTTCCTCATTACCCATCCTTTAGAAAAGAAAGCACAGCTGACCTTTCCTTTTTTTTCCCCCCTCATGTATTTTATTGCCTTTTGTCTTGTTTTCCTTTGCTATTCCACCTAAGGAACTAGAAGAGAGAGCCTGGTTTAAGAACTGCAGCCCAAGACCACCTCAGCATGGTGCTCTTCTTCAGTGGAACATCCCTTAGCAATGGCAAGATACCAAGAGAGCAGAACGAGCCCAGTTCAGTGCTGGGATTATGCAACTGGCCCAGCAGAAACCCTGTGTAGCCAAGATGCCTCTGAGCCTGGTAATTGGAGATGGTTTCACTCACTGTTCCAGGAAACATCTCTCCTCTCTAGCACAGTGACAGCCCCCTGCTGCTTCTACTCCCTCATTCCACTCAACTCTCATGGAGGAAAAAAAAAAAAAAAAATAAAAATATATATAAAGTACCAACTTCAGTAACTTCTTGTTACTTAATATATTTTCTTTTTTTTTTTTCTTTTCAGTTTTTCCACTGCAGTCAACTCCTTGGAAAAGCCAATTCTTACAAACAAATAAACAGGCTCAAAGTTTAATACAGTTTTTTTTTCCTGAAGCCTTTCTTCCTACACCCACCTTCTCTCTTTCAAGCTGGGAGCACCACAGTACCGTTAAAAGCTTGTGCTTTTGATCTCTGTGCAAATAAATGAGCTGAAACAAATAAAATCCAGTTCACGGGAGACTTCCAAGACATCTGGTGGAGTTATTTTTCTAAGTAATTAGACCAAGTGGTGGTGTAATTCCCTACTGAAAGGTACCTCCTTGCAAGGTATCCAGTTATTTCTCAGAGCCATCAGCACAGCAGTGAGTCCTGCTTCTCCCCGTGCATGTGACTCAAACTCCACTGATTACCAGGCTTCCCAAATGGGAGCAATCACCTGGGCGATTGATGCTGCTTTATTACATTTTTAAAGCCTTGGGGTGTGGTGGGGGTTGGTTGGGGTTGTGTTTTGGTATTGTGAGGGTTCAGGGTGTTTGTGTTCAGGAAGCAAGCACAGGGCAGTTCAGCTCTCACCCTGCAGGGACGCACGGACTGACTCACCCGAGGTTTCATCCACTCTCTCGTCCACCACGTGGTCCTTCTGGTGAACCCACTCGCTGTTGCATTTGAAGTAGATCTGGGTGGCAGGGCTTGCCTTGCAGTGGAGGTTGACAGGCTTGTTCTTCACGATGTACGCCTCCTCGGGCTCCAGCAGGAAGTGGGGCAGCGGCTCCGGGGGGTCGGACGGGAAACTCTCGGGAAGCTCGTGGAAAAAATCATCATCTGCAGGGCAGAGACACAAAGGACGAATGAAGCAACTGCAATGAACGGTCTGTAACAATTCATCTCCCCCCACAAAACAACTTCTATTCCATTTTTATCTCTTTCCCATCCTTCCTTTATGCTTTTTTTCCTTTACACCGACCTCCTGATCCTGCAACCCCCTTTCCCTCCCCATTAGGCATCTCTTCCTTGCTCCATTTTGCTCCCCATTTTTTCCCCCCCAAGATGAGCTAGCCCATTAAGAGGAGCCCACGCTTGGATTCAGGACAAGAAAACCTGTTGGCGCTGGAGCAGGAGGCTTTGCAGCAGCCCCCCCTGTCCCCCAGACAGCCCCAGCACCGCAGCATTAGAGATGAATCATTTCCCCTGAATTGCCACAGGACGGATCTTTTTCTTCTGGTCATTTAATTGCAAATCAGCCAGCAGACAGATGGAAACTAACAAAGCACACATATGTTTTATAATTAAACAAGTATTGCTTCACTAATTCCTGGTGACTGCATGAACAAATGTATTTATTTTCACCGCGAGGTTTCTGCATATTCTCCAAGACAATACTCACACTGCCTGACCAACTAGCTGCAGCATATCAAAGGTGGAACTACACAGCCCAAAAGGAAACATTTTTTTCTTCTATCTGGAGGAAAAACCAAACCAAAGCTAACTGAAGCATGTGGGAGTGATCTGGGTTGTAGATACACCCTGCAAATTCCCATACTTGATTTCCCATCATGATGTCACTGTCACTTGCAGCAAGTTCCCTTCACAGCCCTGAGCAAGTCCGAGGCTCACAGTGTTCTCCCCTCTTGTACAAATCCCCTTCTGTGCTGGGAACTCTGAGCTGAGAGTTTGCTTCTGCAGCATCACATTCATCTTTATTTTCACATAATAAAGTGTACAGCCCATCTGTTGTTATTGACTGATTTATATCAGCGAGACAAAAGCCCAGATTAATGGCACCACTAAACTGGTTTCACTCATGCAATTCATTCATATTAAGAAAATAAAATTAAAAAAAAAAAAAGCTGTTTCACTCTATAGGCTTAATTTGAAATTTTCATTTCAGCTGCTGGTCCCAAGACAGATAAATGCTCTTTTATTTGCATTCTGTAGTATCTGACGACTATAGATGTATTTTTAAAGGCAAGTCAAATGCAGAAATCTGCAGGAACAGGGAAATGCCACTGAAATTAGCACTGCTAGAAGCTGGCATGGACTGCCACGCACAGGAATTGTACTTTCATTCGAGCTCAATTTTCTCTTAAGGTAAAACAAATATTTGCCTAAGTCAGGAATCTTTTGATGTTGGAAAAGTCTTCATTCTTTCCGTGCATTTGTTTGTAAGACTACATATTACAGCTCTTGGTGCATAACTAGTGAAAAAGGAGATTTTATGGTATACTTCCCTTTTTATGGACTAGTGTCCTCGCTCTAATCTGTGGCAGGAAAATATTGTGCTCCGCACACCAATCTACTCATCTCCAGATCACTAGTTTTATGACTATATATCAAGCTTTAATTCTCATCAACCCAGCACATAACTCACTATATTTCTGAACTGCTAGACTTAAACTATTATTGCTGAGATCGTAATATATTGGACCATTATCTCTTTGTTCGAGACCTGAAGCAAATTCTCCTCGGATGGAATTTACTTCAGAATGATTCAAGAGCAATTTAAACCGAATGGCTGCAAAGCTAATTCCATTTGCATTTGGATGCCCATCGCTGGCATGGCAGGGAAGGCAGCTGGAGGTAACTGTATGGACAGGATTTCTCTCTAGTTTTTCACGTTATGATTAAAAAGCTTTCTCCAGCAACAAGTCCTGTTTACTGTGAAATTGACAGCAGGTGCTTGCTCGCTGAAGGCAGTTTAGGAGGATGAAGAGGGTGGGACATTCCTGGGGAAGGGAAAATGCTCAGCTGGAGTCCCTGCTGAATCCAGGGACAGGATTTGCTGAGCTAGAGCTGGGGTTTGCTTTGGGGCAGCCCCCAGGCCAGGCACCTGCTGAACCCTCAGGGGAGCAAGGTCAGGGGAGATACAGCCTCAAACTGGCTGAGCACCCAGAAAATCAACAGCTCGTTTCAGCAGGGAGAGCAGAGTGATGGAGGAACCAACAGGGCATGCAATGCTCATCTCTTCCTGGGTCACTTTGGTCCAGAAATGGAATAAATAAAGGCTGCAAAGTGGAATGTACTCTCCCCTGCACCTGCAGTCTCAGGGAAGAGCCTCCTAGCACATCTCAGCTTAACAACACTGCTGGGCAAAGGCCTGCCCCTGAACACACACACATCCAACAGATCCCAAACACACCCTTTCCTGTCCTCCTGCCAAAACCAGCACCTTCCCCAGGGCCATGGAGCTCAGTGTGTGACCCACTGTCAGCCACAGGTGCCTTCTGACACCCCAGATGGTGGGCACCTAAGACATCTGGAAACAAAAGTGCTTGTCCTAAGAGCAAGTGACACCAGTGACATTTCTTGGCCATGATCACCCTGTGGAACATCACTCTGCTTTGTCCTGCTCTCTCCTTCCTTTTCTTTACAAATGCTCCTGCAGACCCCCCAAAGCAAGCAGTGGGCTGCAGACTGTGCCCAAGGCTTTACCACCCTCACCCTGAGCACACAGGCTGCACCCTGTGGCCACTTCATCTGAGCAGAGAGCCGAGGGCAGTGCTGCCAGCTCAGCCTCCTCTGCTGGGAATGCAGAATCTCTGAGACCAAGAGACTGTGTGTGCTGCCTGGAGAGCTGAAATGAGCCTTTTCCTTTTGGATTCCAGCTCGTGGTGGGGCTGCCTGGTGGCACGGGGTGCCCCCCACCCACGGCACAGCCACCTCTCATCTGAGCCTTTCTGCCCCAGCTGCCACGAGTAGTCATCACGGTTGACACGGGGTCAGAAATTATGAAACCTCTGAGGAGCATCATTTCCTCTCCAGTGTTGGGCTTCACTTTCCTTTGCCACATTAGTCCTGAAGCAGCTCCAGGCTCTTGACCCCTCCTTTAACCCTGATAACTAATTAAAGATGGACAAGGCTTAGGCTAAACCACTTTTTGTAAAACCTATTCATTCTCGAGTCCCCTGCAGGCACCTTTGTAACACAGGACAGAGCCTGAAGTGTTTACATGAACATGAAAGGAGGTGCCTGGAACAGTCATCTGAAAAATCTCTTTTTACAAGACCTAACTTAACCTTTGTGGTTAGAAGGTAGGATGCATTTTCTAGCACACACACAAAAATATATTCTCAACACATACTGGAAACAAGTTTCCTGGGTATAGTCCAAAGCACACAACACAGGCAAAACCCAAGGACAATCCAGTCTGTATGTATTTCTGGAGTTAGAAGTTCAGACTCAGGCCCTTCATCTGACTGCTATGTCAACAGCCCCGACGTGGTGCCCCAAATACAACAAACGAATGAAGACCTGAATCTACCTTTTCTCACAGGAGGGTTTCTTAAGGCTGTGTCGTGTACTAGGAACAACGGAGCTCGGGCCAGAGATGGATTTGTGGTCAGAGGTGAATAATATCACACAGCAGCAGTTAGATACAGATAAACCTGTGCAGTGTGCTGTCCATGGCAAGGGCACAATGAAAGGAGTCCCCTAGTGCCAGCTTGAGAGGATCTGCAACTCAACGTGCTACTTTGCAAAGACTTTCTTAGCTTCTTATGTTGTTCCACATTAATAATTAAGCTTGCTTCTTGCAGCAGCACAGGGTTAAAATGTCACTGCTGTGGTTCTAGCAAGAGTGGCTATTTTCATCCCGACTTTTCCCATTATTAAAGCTGTTGCAAACTCGGATTCATCCTTCCAGCTTCCTCCCAAACACCCGTCAGCATCACTTAGCAAACAGCCAAGAGCAGTCAGACAAAAATCACAACCCCGTGCTTATGAAATGCTCAGGGGAGAAAGTCTGGCTCTCTTGGAGCTGATGCAAGACCCTCCAGATCAATGGAGTGACTGAGGAGCAGGATTTGGAACAGGAGCCTGACCTTGGGTGCTCTGAAGGGCTCTCTGCACAAGTCAGGAGCACCCTGGTGAGATTGCTGTCCTGACACACACAGGAGTCCTCAGGAATATCTACCTACTGACTCCCTTTTTCTGTGGATCTTAATGAGATTATTATTTGCCTGGTGCTATTTACCTAATTCCATCCGCAGCCAATTTTTCAAGAACCATAAATTATTTTGTACCAGGCTGATTTGTCCCAGCAGAAGTCCAAATTGAATTAGAAATCCATTAGCTAAATTCTAAGCAGGAGATTCTGATGAGACGGGGAAAGGGAGGGGGGGAACTTGGGAACATGAGCACCAGATGTGGAAAAGGAAAAGAAAAAACTCCTTAAAAGAAGTAGAAAAGGAATGGAATAGATAAACACCTTCTTATTGAATTAAGCTCTCGAGTATTTAGGGGGGCAGATGGAAGAACACTGATTATTGCCTAGGATCAGAACTATGGCTCAGGCATTTATTTACTTATTTTGACTAGTAGTTGGCTTTGTAAATACAGGAGACTTTGTGAGCAGATGAAAGGCACGGGTCCACTTGAGCATCGTGGCTGCACTCATGGAAATAGCAGCAGATTGATGGCACTATATATGCTAATAAAGGTAATCATAAGGTGTTCAACCAAATCTTCATACAAAATAATCAAATGTATTCCTCCCTCTGAGGGAAAATGAAAGCAAGAAGGGCTTATTTACTTTGGCAACACTCAGGATGATTTAATCAGCTATCATCCTCCGTGGGTTTGCAGTGGTTCTTCAGTTGGTTTCAACGGCCCTTTCTGCTCTTCATTTGGCCAAATTGACTGGAATAGCACAAGTTCATTTTGATGTTAGGGAGCCTCATTCAGCAGGTTTCTAATTGGTGACCAGCAGAGCACAGCAGCATTAAATCAAACATCTGTAAATGTATGGTGGAGGTCACATTCTGTGATTGTACAAGGCTTGGGGCAGGCAGGGTAGAAAGCACATAACATTAATTAGCAGCCAGAGCATCTGAAGGCTTTACACCAAAAAGGTCATTCACATGTTCCCATTGCACTCTCTGAGCCACGTTCCCTTTTAAGTGGCAAAATCATAGCCCACAAGCAAAGGATTATCTCCATTAAAACAGCAGCTGTGCATTTGGGTAGGAATTTTATGCAGGAAACCCCAGCAGCTCAGTGCTGACACTTCAGGAGAGGGGTGTGTTCCCTCCCAGGATCCTCCTGCCCGTGGAGGAAGAGGCCAGGTGAGCAGAAACCCAAAGGCTTTGGGAATCAGTGGGAAAGGACTATTTTACACACAATAAAATGGCACTGGGGACACACTCTAGTGCCTCACACAGGGGTCAGAGGTGTGAAATCACCAGGCTGTGGATCACCACCCCGAACACAGCCACATCTTGAAGTCCTGAGGATCTCCACCCTCGCTCCCCTCAAACTCTGAGACCTGCAGGCTTGGAAAGGGGATGTGCTGGAGCATCCCTACACCTCCATGCTGCCCACGACCACCACTGCTGCCTGTCCCCATGGAAAGCAGCCCCTCCTGGCTTCACAGTCCCCCACCTGCTACTCCCTGGGGGAAACCCCCCCCCCAGAATATGCTTAATGCGTGCAAAGGGAATGCTGGGGGCAGGAGAGTGAGGCTGGCACAGAACAGCTCATTCCTGGGGAGCTGAGGAGATGGATGCCTGCCTTCCCCTGCTGCTCCTGCACTGCTGTCCCCAGCCACACGGAGGTGAAATGCTGCCTCGTACAGCACAGAGAGCTCAGGCAGTGGCTGCTGCCCTGAACCCCCAGCCACGCTGCAGAGTGGTTAACTAAGGAAAGCATGAGCAGGAAGCACCCTCTGTATTTAAATAATGCACTGTGAATGTGACATCCCCAAACAACTCGAGGGAAAGTGTACAAACTGATGTAGCCATCAACAATCTTAGCAGGGCTCGCAGCAGTCAGATAGGAAACAAGACTTCTGCATCCCTGAGAAATGAGTAACACCAAAGAACATTGCTCTGTGTTCTTGTTCCATTTTCCCTGCTTGTGGCACTGCTCTTACCATTTCCCACCTCTAATACCTCCTTACAAATCCCAGAGTAACTCTTTCCCCAGATATATTATGTTAAATTTGGATTTGTACCATGGACTAAGTACCAGAAAAAAATCCAGGCTTCACCTCTTCCAAACAGGTCCTTTCCATTGGCTTTTTCCACCTATGCTCTGCATGTCAGAACACACCTCAGCCTGTGACCCTGAACTAAACAGATGTTTGTCAGCAAAGTTCACCAGCTCCCTGCATATCTAGAAACTGGTCCATATACACAACTTTTTCCACCATTAAAGTACATCACGACTTTGATTTGTGCATCAGCTCCACGACAGGGCCCCAGCTCAGGGGGGATTCCAGCTGCTCCTGCAGTCAGCAACACTCAGATGACAGCTGGCAGCTTGGAGACCTGGGGGATCTAAACATGTTTGGGGAGTACAGAAATATTTGGCTATATATAGATCAAGAGATGCTCTTCTTCGGACAGAATAACTAAATGCTGCCTTCTGCAAAAGAAAAACTTGCACCAAAAGGGGCATTCTTGAGCTGGTATTTCTGGGCCTTCAGCTGCTGCCACTACTGTCATATGAAAAGCATTGCCTTCATCAGGAGTCACATTGATCCCATGATTTGGTGCAATTTTATCACATTAGTTACTTCTAGCCTTGTCTCATCAGCCGTCTCCATTACTTTCTCTTGTTCCCTTGCTTCAGGGCTTCCTTATTTCTAGGACGAGCCAGGTTTCAGCTCCGAGCTACTTCTGTTAGCCAGTCATGCAGCCTGGCCTCCTTCTGATGCTGCAGAAGGCAAAGCATTTCAGTTCAGGATCCTCAGAGGATGGGGGTTAGGAGAACAAAACCTTTTCCATCTCTTGGATCTTGCCATTTCTATGAACAAGAACTTGCAGCATCTTCTGTTTCCTCTAGAGGGATAGTGCAGGTGAAACAACATCATGGGACCTTCAGAGACATGGGCCAAGGCATTTTATGCTCTCTGGGCCACTCATTCCCCTTCTCCTTTGCCTACACACTCAGTGTGACAGAGCAAATGGCATCTCCAAGAGCCATCGGATAGGTGACAGCTCCTCTGCCAAGTGCATCTGCCTCAACTCCACCCTTGTTGGGAAAAACACATCCTTGTAATTATTTATTGCATAGAATTCCTTCCCATATTCAATTTTCTGACCGTGATTCTCCCCAGAAGAAGTGACCCAATTGAGTTTAAAAAAACCCCAACCCACCACAAAACAGAAGAGAGAGAACATGAAAGCTGGAGAGAATTAGCATGCGAGAAGCCATTTCTTCCTGTCAATTCTCCCGTCTCCTTTTATTAACAGATTTGTTTTTGAAGCAATTATACACGTGCAATCCATTTGTGGCATCTCTTTCCTTGCCTCCTGACACAGCCATTATTAGGGCTGTCACAGCTCATGGGCTGACAGCTAGAGAAAGGCAGCTCTGTGCTGTCCTGGTGCTGCCAGCCCGTGCCAGCTGAACACCAGCACAGCCTGGAGCTGCCTGCTCTTCATGGGGGCTCTGCCAGGCACAGCTCCTGCAGGGCTCGAGGCACCAGGGTTTGCTGGTCCTGCTGCTCCAGCACAAGCTGAGGATGCCCTGAGGTTCGTGAAGCTGAACCCAGCCAGCTGCCTGGCTGGATGCCCCAGGGGAGAGGGAAGGCTGGCAACACTGCCCACTGACAAGGGAGTGCCAGAGCACTGCCATTCCAAATAGATTTTTGCTGATTATTTTAATTCTAAGTGAGATTTTCTAGAGATGAAACACTAAAGCACCAAATTAACAGGTACTACCCCCCAGTCCCTCACAGCCTACAGCCCTGGACACCGTTGGGAAGAGACTCACTGCTAAATCTTGCTGCTTTTCTGCAGCCTCCCTCGCTGTTCTTTAGATGCCATGAGGTATTGCTTGGAAACGGGGTGAATAAAGGGCCTTTGGCACAACCTCATCTGAGCTATATTAAAAATGCTCCTTCATCCCTCAGCCTGCCAATAGCTTCCCCTCACCTGTCCCCAATCAATACCATGCTACACACTGTACAAACTCAGGTATCGACCGCGGAGACTGCTCTTTTCCTGTGAAAAACCCAGAAGAGCTTGAGAAGGACCCCATTAAAACCAAGGAGTTAACAACTAACAGATGACAAGCAGCACCCTGCAATGAACATTTCCTACAGAGATTGATGACATCTGTTGGATTTCTGTCTCCTGTCTCAAAGCCTACATGTGACTCTCGGCCATAAGTCAAAAGCTAATTTGATATCAAGAACAGACAGGAGAAAGCAAAGGCTGGAGTTGTTCACTGCATCTCAGAGCTGGGTATTTGTACATTTGGTTATGAAACTGTTTTAGATACAGGTCGACCTTTTTCTCCTTAGAGAACGGCTGCACATGCTTTGGTTTTGATTTTTCAGATGGAAACCAAGGTGTGTTTGAGACAGTTGACTGTTTCCACCACAGCCTCTGCTGCTGCTTGTGCCTGCAGCCTCTCATGGGCAGATCCCAGTCACACTTGCAGCATCTGTGGGATTCTGATCTGAAACTTGCAGTTTAATATTAATTTAACCTAGGGAAACAGCCTCAGTTCATCTTTAGGTTGCATCATTTCCATGCTGTGCTATTCCAAGACTAAGGAAGGAAAGGCCAGATCTTCAGCAGCTCCCAGTGACTTCATCACCATCAGGAGAGAAAAACTCAAGCTCAGCTGAAGTTCCTGTTACCAATACTTGTACATCTCTCGCCAGCTTGCTTGATGCACCCCCTGTCAGCAGGGATGGATTTGGCTGCTCCCTGTCTGTTGTGTGCTGCTGCCACACCTATTTATCCCAGAGCCTGGAGCAACCCAACCACATGATCCATGAAACTTTGGCCGCTGATGTCTGTTGTTTAATGCTAATTTCTTTGTGCTTACTAAGAGAAATTGCTCTCGACTGCTTTCATTAGGAAACTATTGACCCTTATCCACTGGAGCATCCTGGAGAAGAAATTCACTAAATGTGCCCATATTTCATTCTCTGAACATCAAGGTAGGGGAGTCATGCTGAAGGACATGGTTTATTTAATCCAAAATTAAAATTTTATAGGCTACATTACCTAAAGTAAATTGCTTAATACATTCAGATGAACAGTTACTCTCTAAGTGTTTGGATTCCATGTTTTCAAGGCCTAAATTAAGCTAAACGCCCCTGCTAGCACCACAGACTCCAGGAGATGAGATGTGCTCCAGCTAAATGAAGAGGCAGAATGTAGACTGCATGAAGCAGCCATTTTCAATGCACTCCTCTAACAGAGCACAAGGCTATCCCAGCTTTCCCAGTTGGATTTTCCTTTAGTGAGAGCTCTTCCAATACACATTTTCCAATCAGCCAAGCTGAAGGACACACCACCCAGTCTACTGCTAGATGCCAGTGGCACAGGACATCTGCTATCCCCTCACAACTGAACCCAACTGCAACCTTCAGAACCATGTCACAGGTTCACTTCTCATCACTGTGGCCATCTATCTGCTTTCTCTGCACTGAGCTAACTCTGAACACAAGCCTGAGAAGAAGCCAAGACTGCTCGCTCCACGATGCTGACCTACTTTCATCAGCTGCTCTTCCAAGTGAATTTATTCCCCTTCTAAACAAACGTCTGAGGAGAGAGCAGGAGAACTCTGAGTGGTGTAGGGAGCCGTGCCAGAGGCATATGAAAATTGATCACACCTCTGACAAACTTCCTCACAGTCTGTCTGCAACCACATCCCTCCTCTCGGAGCCTCCTAATGTTCTGGACCGGGGAAGGGTGGCAAACAGTCACCACTGGTTTTCAGAGTTGCCCTGGGCTTGTGAAATGGCTTTGTCAGAGTTATGGCAGCCTGCAACACCACCCACCCCGTGCTGTGCTGCACTGAGCTAAGAGTACAGGTAGAAAGTGTGTAGAGCAAAGCTGGTCTATGTGCCAGGCTCGTGACAGGGGGTTTTATGTGATCAGCAGAGGCACAGATCAGAAAACCAGTGCAATTTACTATAAGTCTGATTATATAACTTACCCACAAATTAATCTCATCGAGATTTATTTCAGCATTCCAAACTTTTACACACAAGTCTGTGTGGCTCTGTTATTGATGTAATTATTGTTTATTAGCTCTGTTCTGGTAGCATTCAGATGCTGCAATTAAACCAGCGTGCTGTACCATCACCTATTCATCTTCCTGCCCTGTCAAGCACTAGGGAATCACAGAGGAGGATGGGAGAAAAGCAGAGCAAAACAGCAAAGCACACAAGTGCTTCTGATCACTGCCTCTTCTTCCTTCCAGCCTGTCAGGGCACGTCCTTCCAGCACACCGTGGGAAGTCAGGTACAACACTTCTTAGGGTAAAACACACCACTGCCTTTCACTGCTGCAGCATTATTTCTGCTCTCTCTTGCCACTGCCATTATTTAAAGGCCCAAAGCCTCCCGGGGTTATTCCAAGGAGCCTAGTGATCTCTGCAGCCACCCAGCTTCATGGTGATCTTTATCCATCACAGCTCCTCCCTGCACGCCTCACAGAGACACACTCAGCTCTGCTGGTGCCCACAGACACACCCACACCCACTAGGGTCTGGACCCACCCCCAGTGTCCCCACTCCCCTGTGCCAACAGGGGATCCCCCTTCCCAAAGCAGGAGCTGAGGTAGGGCACAGCCAGTTACTGAGCTGGGTTTACTGAGGTGTCTCCTTCCACTTCCAACCATCCCTGGAGAAACACACATTTTTACACCCACCAGGCTGACCTAGCAGTGAGGCTTAAGCCTCCATTAGTGGCTGTGTGTTTATTTGAGAGCCTTCAGGAAAGCTATTTCATGGATTACTAGTGGTAATCAGAAGAATCACTACTGTGTTTATAGATTGTCTCTACAAAAACTCTAGATTTGAACAGAGTGACCAGAAGAGGTCCAGCTCTTGCTCACCTTCTGATAAGGGATTTGCAGGCTGCTGGCACCTGATGTAGCAAATCTTGACAGCATACTCTGGGTGCACTGCTTTGTAAGATAAGCCACCAAGAAAAGGATTTATTCTCACTTTTTCAAATGCCTTTTCAGACACCTCCCAGCGTCAAGGAGCAATCTGTACCTGCAGTCACGCACTGCCAAGGCTTGTCAGAAAGTTACACCTGCTGACTCCAGAGCCCCCTCCTCCTCCTGCAAAACACACCATCGCTGCACAGGGAGGCTTCACAAGGGCAAGCCAGAAAAAGCAGCAGCAGATGTTTCCCTGCCCCTCTGCAAGAATTCCTGCCAGCTTGCTTCTCCTCCTCCTCCCTGCAGAGGCTGGGCTCTGATGTCACCTTGCTGGACAGCTCTGGGCTATGATGCTGTCTGCCCTGCCTGGATCATGCATTTGGAAGTGGTAGAGGAAGGACAGGGTAAACAAGGGGAAGAACAAACAGGATTTTCTTGGAATGCCCCTCAGCCTTGCACTGATAAGGGGCTGCAGCCAAACACATCCCCGGCACACTGAGCTGTCTACCTTTGTAACATTTGTTTTACTAATTGAACAATCAATTATTAACACAGATTACTTTCACATTCATAAACAGCACTGCATACAGACACCTGCTCCACCTCAGAGCTGCTGCTCTCATTTGTGCTCCCCCAAGCAGCTCAGCAGCTCCCCAGAACTGCCACCCTCGTGCACTGCTTCAGCTCCGTGGCTCTGCACCTGCCCTGAGTGCCACCTGGCACGGCCCAAATACCGGGCTGGGTGGGCACCAGCCTCACAGGTGGTTTCCAGAGTGATTCTGCTGTTACCAGGACACTCTTCTGAAAGACAGACCCCTCTTCTTCAGCGATCTGGCTCAGTTTTGGTGAACACGTGAGGAGTGTGTTTACCAGCCAGCAGTTCAGAGCATTGCAGTGCAGAACAGTCAATGAAACAGCATTTCATCTCAGCATGGGCTCTAAGAGGTCAAGAGTAATTAATCACTGCATCCAAGCACTCATTATAGGTGAGCTCTGAAAACACCCAAACACCTCCCCCCAAGTAGCCTACAGAAATGTTTCCCTCAAAGGACACCCCAATAAGTGTTTTTGTCCTGTCATTGGTGTATACACTCCAGTAAACCTGGGAATAAGAAAAATAAAGCATATTTTCTGCATCTTCATTAGGATATTTGTTGTCAAGCAGGTAAGATAGAGTGATGCAGGAAAGTGCATAGATCTTTTTTGAAAGAGCAGTTGCCTAGAGTGGGTGAACTAGATTTTAATTGGCAGGAACTCACTTTCTGTTTCAGTTTTCCTATCCCTGGCTGGCACGGTGGAATTCAAGCCTCCCCCATGCTCAAGGAACGACTGGTAACCTGATTAGCAACGTTCCTGCTTTTTTCTGTGGATAGATAATTGGGGCATGATTGAGTGTTCCAGGGTCTTAAACGATTAGGGAGACAAAAAGACAGACAGTGACAAGCAGGGGGAAAACCAGATAAGAAATGGATTACTCTGTAGGAAGCTGAAACCTCCTCTAGAGATCCTAGGCTTTCAAGTTCATTTAAACATTAACGAACTTTACATTTCAAATCATATCTAGGAGGCCAAGAGATGGGATGACAAAGCTAAATCCATGAGCATTGATTTTGTCTCAGCCCCGGATGCAGACTGGGCAGTACTGGAAACGTGCTAAGAAGATAAGGGTCTGACACAGTCTCCTTCTCTAGTCGTTTCAGCAGGTGGTGCCATGCTGGTGGATTTCAGGGAGTGTGGGGGAAGGCATGAAGTAGGACAGGCTTTTAGGGTTCACATTTGACAACCTAACTTTCGAGGGAAGGATTATTTCCAGTGTCAGGATTCTCACTGAAATCTGAAGCATCAGAATGGAGAATCTTACAGATCCTCACATAGGAACTCTGGTGAGATACAGACATTACAGGAGGACCTGAGCTCTGGTACCAAGGGAGGTAGAGTGTCCCCAGAAATTATGGGATCAGCAGGTCTGAGTGGTTAGGACAGCTAGCTCAGGGTCTCAGAAATGTTAGCAATGCACAACTTAAAATAATTTAAAAATAAGTGTGTGCAATTTAGACCAGTGAAAGAAATACTTAGAAAACCAGACAAGCCAGTATTGCAGTGGTAGAGTAATAAATCTCAGGTATAGAAAAGGCTGTGCAATCCAGGCAAAGATCTGTAAAATACTCAGGGAATTTACTGTATGAAAACTGCATTTCCCACCTCCCCCCCTCTTTCAGATAATACTGTTTGAGTTCATCTTTGCTTGTAGGATTTTCCCAGCACTTGTAGAAGATAAGTGCTTCTCTACTGAGTAGAGATCATGTGCTTTATGGAAAAGAAATAGCTCAGTGAAGACCTGGATAATCCCAGTCCCCACCACGTGTAAAATCATGGTTCTCCTCTGGCTTTGCAGTCCCTCAGGAGGCTGAGCTGGAAGTGCCAGCAGCACACACCTCACACTGGCTGCTCCAGCACCCCAACACCTGCACAAGCAGTGATGAAGAGGGCAGCTCAGCCCAGGGCTGCACAGCCTTATCCCAACACTTGTATTAAACATCAGCCAGAAGCCTCTGACGGGCCACGCAGACCCAACGTGGCTTCCCAATCCCTGTCACCCTGCCACCTTGCATTCATCAGCTGGGTAAGCCCAGCACCAGCAAAGCCTTGGCCACTTTCCTTACTGCCTCACTCATTTGATGAGTATTTTTGTTAAGAAAAAGCCTGCAACACCTGATGCTTGAAGAATCCCCAGCCAAGCACGGGGCTTACTGCAGTAAATCTGCCAAGTGTATGTCCTCCAGGGTTTGACAGACACCTTTTGGCAAAGGGATACTGTCTGGTTGGGAAATTACTCTGCTGTACGCCCTACACACTGCAAACATACTCATTACCCATCTGAACAATTAATTAGCTCTTTGTTTTATTGTAGGGTAACAGCCATGAGCTGCCACACCTCTGTGTGCTCCCCAGCAGGACGTGTGTGGGTCCCATGGCAAGGATGCTGCCACTTGGCAGGCATCATCAGGCAGCAACTGATGCAGGTAACTACAGCCATGGATTTATCATCCTGAGGGGAAAAGGCAGATTTTCTTACATATAGAAAAGATGTGAAAATTTATTATCTCCACGGTTATGTTTATCACATCCATTTACAATGATTCCATTCACTCCCATTAACCATTCTGTTCATTTATGACCTTCATATATTTACATAACACGCTGCTATAACCTCTTTGTCACCAGCCTGAATTTGGATTGCTTTGAACTGCAACAAATATTCCATGAAAGCAGAAACCCCCACCCAGCTGCAATGGCATACATGTGTTGGAAGAAGCATGGCAAGCCCTCCCTGTGATGGTCCCTACAACCATGCTGGGAGAAAAAACCATCAGTACTGAATTATTGTGTTTTGGGTTTGTTTTCCAAGTGAAATGGTATTACATAATGCCATTGTGCCATGATTTTGCAGCTATAAAGAACCACTTCTTGATTAAAAGCTCAGTGCACTATTCATTATAGTATTTTAGTGGATTAGTTCTATAAATCCAGGTTTCAAACAGGCTTCTGCTGTCTAATACTCTGGGAATCTCAGCAAACCACAGACTGCATCAGTGCAGCCTAAACGTGCTGCAGTTAATTGCTGGCTCCTGCCTTCTCCCCTCTCAGCAACTCCACAAACCATTTCCCAGCCCAAGAGCAGTGCAAATTTCCCACCCAGACACTCTGCTCCCCTCTGCTCCTGCTGTTGGCCGATGGGCAGATGAAGGGGCAACATATCCAGTCTTGTCTGGAGCAAACCCCGGGAAAAAGCTCATTTGGAAAGGGATGTTAACAGGCAGCAGGAGCTTGTGCCACTGCTGCTCCTCTTTTTGGGCCTCTGGTGACCAAAGGTGGTCTTCCCTCTCCACCACTTGCCCATCTGGCACCTCCTACAGGCACTAACAATTCGTGCCCAGTTCTGGTGATGTAGTAATTCCCTTTGATTGATCTAGAAAAAGGAGCTGCTTAGCACTACCCTGCTGCTTTTCAGTCTCCCCTTTCTGCCTGGGTTTATCAAGGAGAAATAGCAAAACCCAGCCTGAAACAAGGAGAGCTGCTGCACTCAGCCAACAGCCAAACCCACCCTCAAGCCCCTCTTTCCAAGCATGACTTAATCTTTCCTGGCAGAACCATCTTCAGGGATATCTTTTCACACATGAGGACACAAAACGTGTCTGAAGCTCTGGCCAGACTCTGCATCCTTTCTCAGCCTCCTTCCCCTTCTCTCAACACCATCACCCATTCTTTTTTCCTTTTATTAGCATCCTTCCCGTATCCAATATAATAAGGAATTAGCAGCTCAAGCTGTGATGATGCTAAAGGTGAAGATGTGAGATCTGATGGCACTGAGGAGATACTAGTGAGAAGCACTGGCAGAAGGGGGAGCAGTGAAGGAGTTGGTACTGAGGCTATTTATCTGCACAGGTACACAGGGGTGCTTGTTGCACGGGCTGTATCTTACTCACCACCACACCATGGCCTTCCTAGACTCTGTCAGTAAATTATGGATGGGTCTGTGATGCCAAAGCAAGTTTAAGGTCTTCAAGGAACAAAGGTGGCAGAGAAACAGGCATCAATATTGTTTTAACTGACACCTGACTTTATGGAGAATTTCATTTCCAAGCAGCCCATCTGTAAGCTCTGAAGACATTTCCCTGGGATCAGTATCATGAGTGCTATTTTTCTCAACAGCCATGGAATGAAAAGGCTCCATTTGTCCTCTTCATGGCCAACATATGCTAAGTGAACACCCATTAGGCTGAAATGTTACAGCAACTCCTCTCTTCACCTTGAGAAGATCCTGCAACTTGTTGATAAGAACAGCACAGAAGGATAACTTAAACAGCCGAAGGCCAGCAGTTTAACAAAACCTGCATTCAGAAATGTTCTCCCTCCCCCTTTCGTTAGGGGTCACATTTTTTTTCTAGAAGGCCTGGTGGATGATCCTTCAGCATTTTCCTGCTCCTCCATAGTTTTTTATTGGCTGTTATTTAATCTGTCATCCTTTTCTAACCCGTTACCTTCAGACTTGGTAGCAGTGCAGAGGTGCAAAGCTTGTAGCTGACACCTTTCTAAATGTGTTCCACATCACCATCTTTTTCCACGTCGTGTTTATTTCAGTTTAAGGACTCAAAGCAGAGCTTTTCTGATGTTTTATTATGGACAGCTGTTCTGTAAATTACAAAGGGGTTTATAGACTATAAGAAGTGATTCACAGGCAATCTGCTTTCTGAAGATAACTTACTGGGGGTCTTTTCTCTAGGCCTTGAGGCTTGAAGGAAGAATTTTAAATGTAAACAAGATTAGAGTGATGATAAAAGTGTCCCATTATGAAACCTGTTCCTGGCAGGTTGTGTTGAGGAGGAGGAATAGAGCTGTATGTCTTTGTTTATGATAAAGGCTGGGTTCTTGCTTTGTTCTGCAGTTTATATGGTCCTCAATTCATGCAGCTGATCACAGGGATATGATACAAGAAATAACAATAAGAAGTTATTGCTCTCTAGAAGCATTATTTATTTCTTTGTTACTGCATTTGGTAGTTTTAAATTATTTTTTTAAGCCAGTAATTGGTATTTGAAACTGTGATCTATGCCACTTGCCTATGAAACATTCGCTCAATAAAGTCTTTTTACTTTGTTGAGCGAATGCTTCATTTTTTTACTTAACTTCTGATGTTTAGAACAAACATTTTTTTGTGTTTCTTTCACGTCCAAAATCTGGAAACTACTTTAAGACAGAGGGAAAAAAAATCTAAACCACAAAAAGAACCGAGATAACTTTTTTCCCCTGCATGCCCACTGCTGTTTTCTCCTGCCCCCCAGACTGAGCAGCCAGGGGACTCACCAGTGTCTCTCAGGCTGCCAGGAGGAGACCTCCTGTGTGCTGCTGAGCAAACCCTTGTCTTTTCATGCCACGCTCTTTTTCAGTTCCTCAGTGCATCCCATCCACACCTGTCCTGCCTCTAAAGCCTCAAACCTCAGTGCTCCTGAGAAGCTGAAAGCCAGAGCAAGATGCTCCTCAAGTCTACTTGCACATGACTGTGTGAAGACCTAAAAATACTCAGCTACGACTCCTGTTCAGAGAGATCTCTCTTTAATCATCGATTAAATCCTGACACTATTTTTATCTGCTATGAAACCAGCCCCGCTGAGCCCTGGAAGAAACAAAAAATAGACTATGAACCAAAAAATAACCTCCAGTCGCCACACCTAAAACAACAGGCTGGGAAAATGGTTTCATTAAAAAATAACAAGCTCACGCTCACCAGGGGATAGATCAGGGCAAACTCAATAAAAAATTCTTCAATCATTGCTGAAGTAGGTCAACCAGAATTAATTCAAAGGGCAAACATTCAAAGTGAGCCTGCCACCCCCCCCTGCATGGCTCTGCCTGCCCTGTGACAAGGCCAAGTGCAGACCCGGGCTGACTTCTTATTAACTTTGTACAATGCTCCTGCTGCAGGGGGGCTCCCTCTCTCTCCTCCTGTAAGATAACAGGAGATGGGGCTCCTCCAGATCCAGATCCAGAGCCTGGTGGTGTTTGGGAACACAAACCAGAGAGCAGACCAAAGAGACGTGGCTTGGAAGCCAGGAAATGCGCAGAGAGCAAGCACCAGAAGCCAGGAGTTGGACAAGACAAGCCCGTGCAGCAGCCAGCTGCAAACCACACCGATGTGGTGCTCAGGCACTGGCTGAGCTGCTGGGCAGTGCCCTGGGACACCGTGCCTCAGAGCAGTGTGTCAGCTGGGCCAGGGCATGGCTCCCTCCTGACCTGCTGCTGCTGTGTTGTACAGAATTAATTGCCTTAATGGCTTTCAGCTTCTGCAGGCAGTGAAGCTGGCCCGGCGCTAGACGCTCTTGGAAACTTATTTATCTTGCAGCAATGGATTTTATGAATCGTTATTTGGTTTTAAATCCCCTCTCTCCTCTCCCAGGTGAGCTGTAGAGTAGAGGAGAATAATTCAGGTCATCATGAAAGAAAAGCTTCTCTTTTTTTTTTTCCATAGCTGACTAATAAAATAAATTAACCTCTCCTTCCCCACCCCATCAGCCTTTTCAAACCCAACGTCAGGATGCAGCTTTGAAGTGCAGGCAGGAAAGGTTAACTCTAGGGGGTGCAGTCTCTTAGCTGTTTTATCCAACAATAGCTGTCACACTTTCCCCTTTCCCTCCCACCAGCCTAAAAAGCCAATTAACCCTATCTCCAGAAGGGTGCATCCCGGTGGTGTAACAGCCGTGTGGCTTTTCCTTCACTGCCAGCCAGCACACAGCCAGAGCAGGGCAGAGTGGGAGTGGTACCCAGATTTCCAGCCTGCAGAAGCCACTGCCCTAGCTGGCACGGGATCCTGGCAGCCAGGGCAACAACCAGGCTGCCCCCAAAGCATGAACTGGAGCTGCTGCTTTGCTGCATCCACAACCACCAGAGCCAGCCCTTTCAGCCAAGAGGCCAGAGCAACAACACGAAGCTTTCCCCCAGAAAGCACTTCAGGGAGCTGGGACGCTGCTAATACCTGTTGCAGATCCCCTGCAGGATGAAGCAGCCAAGCCTAACAAAGCTAGACTTTCTTCTTTGGGAGAGAGCCCTTCCTTGTGCACAGCTTCCACCACAAACGCTGGACGCTGCTTCCTCTGCTGTCAACGGGGCTTTTGTCCCCGATTTCAGTCAGAGCTCGATGGGCTCTTTGCGAGTGGATCTATGGGCTGTGCAGCAGCAGGGGCTGGGCTCGGGCTCTGAGCAGCCCCGTGCCAGGAGACAGGCTGGGGCCGCAGCTCCTGACAGACAGAGCCCCTCAGATCGAGCTGTCGTGCCCCTGCCACAGCATCACCGGTCCACGGCAGGGCAGTGCAGAGCCCCCAGCAAACTTAGCTCAGGAGAGCATCGCTGACTTTATGGTGTAGGATGAGCATCTAAGCCCGCTCTTGAGGGAATAGAGGACGCTTTAAAAAGCTCTTCTGTGCACACTGAGGAGTGTGGATGGCTTTATTGTGCTATTACAGACAGATTATTATCACAAACATTATCCTAAACTCCCATTTCTATTTAAAAGCAATTGTACTATTAATTGTCTGGGCTCCCCTCACTCTGTAATTCAGCGTGTCCAAGCCTGTTTCAGTTTCATGAAATGGGCATCTTTATTACAGCCTTGGGCTACAATTTTCTAACGAGAATTGTCTAAATGCAAAAGGGTTTTTCCTCTTTCTGTGTAAAATGCTACTCTCGATTACCTGCAAGCTCACTCCCATGGGGCAGGAGAGGAATTCTTACTGCTGAGTGTCTGCAAATTGAGACAAAGGCATCTGTGTCCATCATCATCTCCCTCTTCATGGAGACAGCCTGGCTAGCTGGGAGTCTTTCCCACCTTGCTCTTGGACAGACACACCCTGCCAGAGACCCCGACAGAACGTTTATTTTCCCTCTGACCCTGAAAATAACAAAGCTGACAATTTGTCATTATTTCTCACATTTCTGGCATCTTGATTTCTTTCCAAGACCACTCTCTCCCTCAGAGTCCTCACAGCACCTCCCTATCCATCAGAGAGCCCCTTCCTTTTGTCCCTGCAGCTTAAGCCGTGAAGTCTTTCTGGCAACCACACGCTCCTCGTGGTCCCTGCGTGGGGACCAGACTCACTATCACCCTCTTGGTCTCTGCTTTCTCTCACCAGTGACATGTCTCTGCACGACTCTACAGTGCTGGTTTTAAACCACACATCAATGGAGCAATTGGGCTTTGTCTAAAGGAGATAAAGTTTGGTTTGCACGTTCCCAGCAGCATTCTCTCTGCTGTGGATATCTCAGAAGCGAGGCTTTGCCCACAGCACGCTCTGCCAGGGAATGAGGGAAGTGGGGAAGGCAAGTTTCCCCCTCAGCAGAGTCTGGCTTCTGTCTCATCTCAAAGAAACCACAGTGGAAAAGTCCCCCCTCCTGCTGACCTCTCCCAGTGATGTGCAATACAACACGTCCTCTTTTGGCACCCCGAATTACGAGATATTTGTTTTGAGATGAGCCCTGTCATGTCAGGCACGGGAGCCCCTTCCCTTTAGGATGCTCTGACACAGAATTCCTGGCAAAGCTCAGCAGCTTTATCCCCTCTGCACTGGATTATCAATCCGACTCTTAAACAGGCTGAGTCCCCGTTCTGCTGAACGCTGAGAGCTTGGAAGAGATGCCCACAAATCTGTTGTGAAATCCCAGCCTTGTGATCCCACAGAGGGAACCAGATCTCAGCCTGCTTATCTGAACCAGTCTCTAGATGTTTCCTCTGCAAAGCTGGGCTTGAGGATGCCAGTGAACACAGGCTTCTTGCTGGAAGTGACAGGAGCATGAGCAGGACTTCACTGCTGCCCTGAGTAGAGCAGACAAAATAAGACTTTTCCCCTATCACCTACTTTGAAGTGAAATGGATCAGTTAGTTTGGGGTTTAGAGCAAGAGCCTCCTCCAGCACCATCCTCCAAACCATTAGTTACAGCCTGTGCATAGAAGGGAGACAAACTGATTTCCCAGCACTGCTTCCAGTCTTCACAAGTTCTATCTTCCACTAACACAGGGGTTTTTCTGCATTGTTTTAAATATTTCTGTTAAGCCAGTCAAAGGCAGTAGGACATCAAAAGTAATACTATGCTAATTTATTAAAACATCATACATCTATTTTCCTACTATGGATATTAAATTTGCTGGCCACAGGATCATTCCTGCCACCGTTCTTGTCCTTTAAAAGGCCTTTTCAATTGACAACTGTTCCCATGTAATAGATGAGGCTGTTTTCAGTGATAATCTAGACATGTTTTTATAGTAACTGTGCTACTGCATTTTTGGGAAATCTCAGACGAATGCCATCTGGTCCCAGTGATTTATTGACATTTAATTTCCTGAGTTCTTCCATTTCACACACACGCAAATACATATGTGTGTGTATATATAGAGAGATAAAAATACAGAGGACAGGCTGAGGGTGTTCAGCCTGCAGAAGGGAAGGCTCCAAGGAGACCTCAGAGCAGCACTCAAGGGGCCTACAGGAAAGATGGGGAGGCACTTTTTGCAGGGGCAAGAACCAGCAGCACAAAGGGAAATAGTTTTAAATGGAAAGAGGGTGGGTTTAGATTAGTTATAAGGCAGAAATTCTTTCCTCTGAGGGTGGTGAGACACTGGAGCAGGCTGCCCAAAGAAGCTGGGGATGCCCCATCCCTGCAAGTGCTGAAGCCCAGGCTGGATGGGGTCTGAGCAACCTGCTCTGGTGGGATGTGTCCCAGCCCAGGACAGGGAATCATAGATCACACATTTGGGATTTACTGATCATTCCCAGTAGCAAAGACCAAGGCACTATTCTCACCTTAAACATCCTGACTATGACTAACACCTGGAGGGACCTGTTGGCTCTGTGGCTTCTTGCTCCTGACACACACAGCACCAGCTCATTTCCCTGGGGCTACACAGATCTACCACTGATGGGCACCACTGACAACTCACCTGACAATAAACTTCACTTGGTACCATGAGCTTACACACAGAGAATTTCCATCTTTCATGCTGCTTGCTAGGCTGAGGTCAATTACAGATCTTCTACTGTGCATCACACCCAGTGCAGTTAGAAGTCAGGAGTATTTTTATCTATACTGTATATATGTGAACATATGCAAGGAAATCTTTACATCTTATTCAGCACCAGGCTTTTTACTAACACTAGCCAGTAAGAATGTCACTTTTCATTACAGTATGAATTACTTATGCATATTTTATTAGATGGTATGAATTAATTATACTGCCATCATCATACAAAGGGCATAAATCAGTTGCCTAAACATAGATATCTAATGTAATTTGAGATGCTCTCTCTTAAAACTCATCCACTCACTGGGTTGGTAAGAGTTAATAACTATGGGGGAAATACTCTGGTTTTTTTCTACAAGGTATTTTAAATATCTTTTTTTTCAAGCAGCAAGATTTACACATTAAACAGAAGATGATTAGAAAGGAAACTTTCTGCCCATATTCAAGAGACCAAAGCAGAATGTTAGTTTCTGTTGGTTGGTTTTGGTTTGTTGTTTCTACTGTTACCAATGCAGATAATAAACAGGGCTCATTGGAATAAATCACCAAGCTAAATAAATAAAAAAAAAAGCTAAATGATATCTGTCTCTGGAATTTAATTCACCAAATGTGATGCTCCCCCTGCACTGCCATATGTTGTAGTAAATCTGAATTAGACATTGGAAATGGTCTTCCTCGAGGTAGCAGCTCCAGACAGACTCATGAGACCCTTCAGAAAGTGGGGAGGGCAGAATCCTGTTTTAAAATCAGCTCTGAGGCTGTGGAGCTCCAGGCTCACACAGGTTCACACATGTCATTCTGATGCAATTATCACACCCCTATCCTTATGAAAAAGACACTGGATCATGACCTAATTCCAATACTACTCAGCACTCATAGGGATTTTTCACCCTGACAAATTCCCTTGAAGTAGGCAGGTTGTGTTTCTTACCCAAGGCTAGAATTCCCCAAACCATCAGCCTTTGAATCATTTCCCCCTGTGTGACACCAGCGGTGCCTGGAGACACAGGCATGTGCACAGGCATTCTGAGGACAGGGCTCTTGATAAAGGTGGTAATTAGTGCCCCGAGCCAAAAAGGGCATTTTTGAAAGGAAAGACTGAAGTGAAGGCCCACACTGAAATCTTCAGGATGACTCTGAGTGAAACTCTCACTGCAGTTGGTTTCTTAATGCAATTGCTAGGCTGAATTTGTTTCCTTAGGTACCCGACTTGGATCTCACACAAGAGGTCATCAAGAGAAATGCTGCTCGTGCTTTAAATGAAATAATGGTATTAGGAAAACCAGCTTGTCTGGGAGCTGTGCTCCAATTCACTCAGCTCTTCCTCTGATGAAGATGTGGGATGCCATACCTGAGCTCCCAGATCTCACACTGCTCCCACCAACCCCCCTGCCAAGCCAGTGAGCACACAGCATTTCTCTTTGGGCATGGCAAGACAAAGCACCCTGCCGTGTTTAGCAGCTCAGAGCAGGAGAGCTGTGCCTGCCTCCCAAGGCAGCACTCCCTGCCAGCAGCTACACGAAGCTGCCTGGGAGCACAGGATTGCTGGATCCACCGTGGCTATGGTCCCTGGAGGCACAGGGCAGGAATTCAGCACCCACACTGCTAACAGCACAGCATCTGTAGCCTCAGCAGGTGGCTGGCATCCCCTGCCCACCAAGCCCTCCCGGTTCAAGATGCTGTGTGGTTCTGGCCCGGGGTCCCAGCAGAGAGCATCTGCCTCAGCCAATGGCAGCAGTGTTTCTGCTGTAGACAGAGGCTGATTATCTGCAGTGATCATTACTGCAAGGCCCTGAGAGTCCCAGGGAAGCACCGGTGCTAAATAACAGTCTGCAGCAGAGGCAGAGAGCACACGGAGCAAATCCTGCTCTGCGTTCACTCCAGGCTCATTCATGTGCCTCCACCTCGACTCTGTAAGCACCCCCAACAGGAGAAACCTGTACAGGATTTCCGGGGAAGGAAGAGAACAGAAAGGACCCTACAAGTGACAGAACACCAACCCTATTCTGCCTTTTTAAAGCAAGCTGAGAGAAGACCAGAGACTCTCTTATGTTAACCTCTCAAACCATTCACTTCCATCCCTCCCCAGGCAGGGCTGACAGCTCCATACAGCAGCAAATACCCAGAGCATCATCACTTCTGGACTATGTCAAGCAGTGAACTGAGAACATCCGCATCAGAAAAAGCTACATGAATGACAAAGGCTTAAGCAAGAGACCTGGAGACCCGCAGTCCCCCTGGGATAACACAGGGGATCACACCAAGACTAGGTGGGAATTACAAACAGGCCTCTTAGGGGATTTTGTAGCTGAATGTTTGGGATCAGCAACAGAACATGGGAAGAATTTCACATGAAGATAAGGCTTTAATTACTGATCTCTTAATGCTTTCCTGTCCCTCTCCTGTGTCTCGGAGAGAACTGCCAGCTAGCACAGCTCCATTTACTGCAGTGAGCAGTGCCAAGGATGCACTTGCTGCCCTGGCCTCAGGGACGCTCCATGCAGTGCCCAACTGCTGTCTCTGCAGTGCCTGATGTGAGGCTGAAAAGCTCTGGCCATTTTTGGTTGCTCAAGCCTCAAAACTTCAGCTAGACCATGACATCTCCTATCCCTCCTAGCTGCGGTGCCAAAGAAGCCAAAGCCTGAAACTAAACCAGATAGCAAGCCAAAAAAACCCCCCCACAAGCCACAGAAGCCAAGGCAAAAAGGGCTATTTCAGCCAAATGGCCTGGTTTCTAGGTGGTGCTGCTATGGGCAGAGAGCAGCACATGGAAAAGGCCCCTCCCTGGTGGGACCAGGCACAGGGAGAGCGGTGGGCATCAGCTACACTGAGGAGCTGGCACCTCAGAGGCACAGCAGAGCACCCAGAGGGGCTGCTGTTTGGCCTCCTGCTCACCCTGTGTCGGGGCTGCTCTGCCTGGGGGTGAGTCCCCTCCTGGCTGCCCTGGGGTCCATGCCCAGGGGTATGGCAGCTTGTCAGGAGCAGGGCAAACGTGGTGATAACAACACACACCAAAACTCAGACAAGGGGGCTGTGCACCTGCCCCTCCCAGGGCTGAGCTGGGGCCAGCCCAGCAGAGAAAGACATTATTTGCCTGTCCTTTATTGGCAATTTCAAGAAAACCAAATGTTCTTGTCCCTAGAGACTTCGGCAGGGAAACTAAGTGACAGGGAAGATAAATGCCTCCTACTGTCAGTGACATCCCCAGCACTGAAATACAGAGAACATTTTCATAACTGTGTGCTTTAAATGCCTTTATTAGAGAAACAAGATTTATGATTCTGTTTCTGAGGGAGGGCAAGAGAAACTTCAACTGTACAAGCAGTTGTGTGCACGTGGATGTGTGTACGTGCATGCTGCAGGCACAAGGAAGGGAAGGGGATTAGAGATCTCTACCTCTGAAGAGAAAGACCCACCCTGCTGCATCAGTTTGCCTGACTTGTGTCCTCGTTAGCATCTCTGCAGTAAAGTAAGGTGCAATTCCATATCCTGGGAGCAAAGTTGTAGCCTCAGATGCACCAACTCAGCTTTTCCTTGTACAGTTGTCTCACAAATAAGCTCATTAGAGGGCACGGAAAAGGGAGGTTGGATTCTGCAAGTAGTTGTATTGGAAGCAAAAACCTAAAAACATTGCATATCTCTACAGAAAGACAGAAAATACTATTTTTAGCAGACATAAGCCTCCAGTGCCAACTTCAGACTGACATAATGACTTTAACTTCATGGTTAGAGAGGAGAATGATGGCCAGTGACACCTACTCTGCTTATTAGTGCAGGCACTCGTGTTTAGTGCAATTACTGCAAGGAAGTTCCTTTAAGGAGAAGCACTATCCAAATCCAGTAAGCCCCCTGAAAATGTGCAGAGCAGGCAAAGATGAATGCAGGGAGATGCAGGAAGCCTTTTAAAATCCCTACTTGAAGATGTTTTCTAGAATCAGTGAAAACACAATGAGGATGGAGCTAACTACTTATCTTTCTAAAAACTTGCATATGCTTCACGTCTGCCTTTAAATCCTTTGGGGTTTCAAGTCTGTTTATATCTTTAAAGGTGTTTTTTTAAGCCCTAGCAGGCACCAGGCAGAAATAGCTGGGTTTCTCTCCCTTCAGCAGCTTGAGAAATGAACATTTGTTAAAGGGAAAAAAACCCAGCCTGGATACAGGGCAGCTTCTCTGTCCTATATTCCATCAGGCTGCCCACCCACAGTGGAACGAACACGTTCTCTGCTCACACCAGCCCAGAGTGGGGAAGATGCTTCAAGCAGAAGCCCTGGGAACAGGCTGGGCTGGGTGTGAAATCATACACTGACCCAGTCCCCTGTGCAGAGCAGAATTCAGCCCATCTGAACTGCACCAAGGCTTTCTGAGAGCCTTGTAACCCTGATAAAACTATTCATCAAACTGGGGCTGGCTTCTGAGCTGACAATAAAGCCAGAAAATGGGGCAGTTTCATGTTTAATTATGAAATCCATCTCCCCATCCATCCTACCTCTGACATTTCTAGAGCACAAATCACTGCGTACCTGCTTGCTAACCTGCCAAACACAATCTGTTGACATCAACAAATGCTGGCAGAGTGTGTCATCTTCCCTCTCTGCACCCCTGGAGATCACAGGATCAGAGAATGGCAGGGGCTGGACGGGACCTGTTGGGATCACCTCAACAGGCTAAAGCAGGCAGGTTGCACAGCATCATGTCCAGGGGGGTTTGGAATCTCCCAGAGGAGACTCCACCACCTCTCTGGGCAGCCTGGACAGGGCTCTCTCACCCTCAAGATAAAGAAGTTTGTCCTGATCTATTTCCTTATCCTCTTGACACCCACCCTTTAGAAATTGATAAGCATTGATCGGGTCCCCAGGTCAAGCTCAGCACCCTTGTGTCGGGCTCACTACGAGCTGAACACCAGCAATGCAAATGCAAGGACTGCCTGGCTCTGGAAGAAAACAAGAAACCCATTCCCTGAAAGCAGAGATGTCCTGCAGAAGCACCTCAGCTATTCCATACAGCAAGACACGAGGCATTATAGCTTTAAACACAACTACACTCACACAGTATGTGCTCTGTCTGATGCAAACTTGCCTTCTCTTTAAGGTTTCTTCCTGAATTTATCAGGTTGTTATTACTTACACTTTTTTTTTCCAGCTAAGATTTGGAGCTGTTCACAGACAGATCAACCTGTTGATAAAGAGCTTTAATGTGATTTCTTTTTCTGGGAAGTGAAGTGTGTGTGAATTATATCGTGTACCTTATACTTTGGTGACCAAAAGAATTATACAGATTGTGTAGCAGCATGAAGAGAAAATTAATTGGGTCTCTTTGCATGCTATCTGTTATGAAAGCAGTTAAAATAAGTTTTGTATATTTTGGATGAATTGAGGAAATGTCTCTTTCATGATTTTTTTCCTCCCTCTCCTTTCAATCAGTGTCCTTTTATTTTCATTTTCATACACCTTCTAAGTGCATCCTGCTGTATTCACAGTTCAGCATGAAGGGTTTTGTACTTAGTGGAAATTGAACAATTCATACCCTGAAGATTCCAATTATTTTGTTCCCTCAAAGATTCGTCTTTGGCGTATCAATGAGGAGAATTTAAAGTTAAGCCAGGAAAAGGTGAGAAAATAAATTTTCTTTTTTTTTCTTTTTTTTTTTTTACAATAAAATGTTGTTTCAGAGGAAGGGGAGCCTTAAAATCAGCAGCTTGACAGCCTAAAAGAGACGAAGAGCAAAAGGTTGTTGAAGGAGAGCTGCAATTTCACACATTTGCATCACTATCGGGACAGTTTTATTGCAGTTCTAATTCTGCCAGATATGCTTGAAGAGGAAAAATAATAGTCTAAGGAGGTCATTCTTCTTCTCCCTGTGAACAAATGACTGTGTGCCTGCAGTGTTACCTGTCTTGTCCAAGGGAGAGCTTGGGCTCAGGGTTTGATGAGCCTGTGAATGTCTCCGAGGTTCAGAGTGGTTCTATTTTCCTTCCCTCTCTCAGATACACGGAGCAGAGGCAGCTCTGGGAGAAGAGAGGACCCAGCTGACCTGGGATCACCACAACCACACAATTCCCTAGACAAGGAGCCCTCTCTCCTGCAGAAGCCCCACGTCCAAGCCTTGCCCCAAACTCCCACTTGTCCACACTGGAGTCCCAAACAAGCAGAAACAAACTGCCCAGGCTCCACAAGAGTTGCTATTTTTACCATTGTATCAGAATATGAACTTTTATGTAGGAAATAAAGTTCTGCAAAGATGGTTCCCAAAAGCCACTTTTTCCTCTGACCTTGTAGCTTAGATATTCAAATGAACATCTGGTAAGCTTTGGGATCTTGGTGGGGCTCTGCTGGTCCTGTACATCACTAAAACTCCTCTACATCTACAAGAACAGCCATCACAGGAGTAAAATGAGGAGAGACAGAGAGGAAATAGTGCTGCTGTTTGAATTCCCTCCTGGCCACCCCTCTGATCACAAAATCCCATTCCCTCCTTAACCATCGGAGCTGCCTCTTCTAACCCTGCACAGTGCAGACAGAGAATGCACTCTGGAAACAGATTATCCTCCAGCCCAGAATCTCTCCTGCAGGTAGACAGCAGCACTCTGCAGCAATGCTGTTCACTAAACACGTGTTCATTGTCATCTTTGTCACATTATTCCAGTAACACGGGAGCACCGATGGCTTGCAAACGACGACGATAAAGGTTTCAGCAGCAACATGACAACTGTTGTGTAGGGAAAATTCCCCTTCCTTTTGAAAGGGTTGTTACGTGAATGACTCGCCTTGGTCTTGTTTCACTGTAATAACCCAGTGGGAGAGAGGGAGGGAGAGAGAAATGTAATGAAAAAGAAAGAAAGGTCTGAAATGTACCTTTGGACAGAGGTATGATGCATGGGAACAGAGTGTATTTATAGCCCACCGAGGCCTGTCTTTTACTACAATAACAGGGACATCATTTACTAAACAAACACCAGCTGCCTATAGATCTCTGACACCTGACCATTTAGGCAGTTCAAAAACCTTCATCAAACACAGTCATCTATTAAAGAGCAAAGGCAGAGCTTTCAGCGCTGAGAATCAAGGGAAAAAATAATATGGCTTGTTCCCCTCAAAGATATGGGAAATAATTTTTGGACAAGCATTTCTTTTCTTCCTGAGCACACTCCATCAATCTGTCAGAGCTGTGTGTGCAGCAGGGGAGGGAACGTGGCTCTTGTTTCACCTGGGAAGCAACACCCAAGCCAAGGATGGCTGCTTGGAAAATAAACACACACAGGGGCACGCTCCCTGGGTCTCCTGCATTTACAGCCCGGCCCTGACTCTCCAGGAAGCTTTCCTTGGGGTGCAAAGCTGGAGGAAGAAACTATAAAGCATTTGGAAACATCTTTTGGCTGGCTTGCTTTCCCACTCTTCTCCAGATGCATTCATTTCCTAAGCAGGGAGCCAGGCATCACCCAGAGCAGTTGAAAGGTCCGTGCTCTCAGGATGGCCCTGCTGCACTTGGGCTGCTGGAGAGTCTTCCCAGCAGCCAGATGGGCCCTGGGTGACCATCAGCATTTGTCCCTGAGCGTTCTCAGCAATGCACCAGGACCACTCCTTTGGTATTTCACAGGGAAACAGCTACTCACAGCAAAAGAAACAGAAACTGCTGCCTTCTTGCTTTCTCTTTGTAGAGCTGCCCCGATGGCGACATGCAGTGGGAGCAGAGCTGCAAGGCCAGAGCTCTGGAACCTGCCCACTGCTGCAAGACACCTGGGGTGGAGCTTTGATTGCTTCCTGCAGAACCTTCTCAGCCAGAGGATGGAGACTTGTGAGCTGCACTGCCTGATCTGGGGGGACTCTACACCCACCAGTGCTAAAGGGGTGCCAAGGTCTCTGCAGTCGTTCATCACCACCCTGGAAATCTGCACTTGCTTCCCAGAGCTGTCATTTGCTTGGGAAGGAGATCCTAGAATTGCTGTTCACAGCTGCCTAAGGTTCAACTGGAGAGCAACCTTGAAAGAGCAGTCCAGTTTAAGCAGTACCAGAAGGGCATTTGCTCACTGATTTATTTGCTTCTGCTTTGCTAAAATTGGCTATTTTTGTTTGCAAAAAAGCTTCCTCTTCTCTGGAACATAGATCTTTCCACTTAAGTCTGAATAAGGTCGTCGACCTTCCTTTGCAATTACATTGTGTTTCCAAATTGGAGCAGGGCCACAGTCACAGCTTCACTGTTTGGGGGCTTGCACCGACCACCCAGCCTGGGTAAGAGAGTGAAATCAGCACAACAGCAGGAGCTGGGCTAGGACTCACTGCCTGTCTCCCCTCACACTGCAAACAGACAATGCCCTTGAGTTCACAGACCAGATCCACTCAGCTTGGGTCACACACAACACGTGCCCAAAGAGTTTTTAATCCCCCTGAGTGCAGACCTGACTGGTCCTCCAGGCAGCTGTCCTGGAGCTTCATTATTCTGCTCCTTGGACAGATATTCAGGACATCTACCCAAATCTTCTTCCCCGTCATCAGCCCGCTTAGCCTTGCCCTGGGAGAACACAGAGGGATGTCTGATCCCTTCTTTGTAGTCCTTTTTTTCATCCCTTTGAACACAAATACCTTACCCACAGAACTGGCATGGAAATTAATGGAAGTGAATGTTTAAAACCTCCTGAAACAGCAGCAGTCTCTAATTATGGAATGCCATAGTTGAAAGTATAAAGCCATGTGCTATTCAAGCAAAAATTGTATGTCTAAAGATAACTAAGCCTAAGCTGTAGGACCCATGGGGCCCAGATCACCTGCTCCATCCTACTGTCCCCTGAGTTCAGACTCGTGCTGCCAGGGACAGAAATGCACAGGGCATCCACAGCTCCTTCTGTATTACCCCCTGAGCTAACATACTGCATCCCTGTCTCGAGCTGTGGATTCTTCAGGACACATCATGTTTCCTGGAGGTTATTCTGCACTGCCAGTCATAAATGCACCGTGGGCTGGGCACAGTTAGTGGAACATTAAAACAACTCATGTGAGCTGCAACCTGAACTCGAGGCTCATCTTAAACTGCAGACAGATGTAACACTTCTCCCTCTGCACATTTTCCTTTCCTGTTGCCCAGTTGATTTTATCAGGTCAAGAGCTTGGCAAGCCTCAGCTAACAAACCCGTGCACCTTCAAAGCAGCAGCCCTGCCACACAGGCTCATTTTCAGCCAGCTCGTTCTTGCACTCAGCACTCAATCGGGGTGTTCAAAGTGAAGCCAGGACTGAAGCCATTTCAGAAGCTCTCAGGCTGAAAGCTTGACACATCTCTGTGTCAGCTCGTGACTGAGCTGAATTCTTCCATTTCATGTGCCTGGAGGTCTAATAGATTTGCTTTCACATGGTTGTCTGTCTTCTGTAAACTTCTGTAAAAAGTGGACTTTCTTTTCCTGACTGACTTCTTTCTGCTGCAATCCCCAGCAACAAATCCCTCTCTCTGTCCCCTGAAACCCTTCCTCAGAAAACTCCAGGCTGGAGCGTGGTTGAAAGTGACATTTCTCTGCTGTTGCTTCTTAGCTGCCAAAACTCAGCCTCTTACCACAGTCCCTTTGTGACTCCAAGGAGAGCAAGGCTCTCCTCTCACTGCCATAACCTCCAGGGATGGCTGAGGCCCGTGGGTGCAGCCAGCTTGCCAAGCCCTTGGTGCCCACAGTGCCCCCAGGGGCCTGGGCACAGCCCAGCACCACTCAGGGATGCTGATCCTGCCACTCTGCTGCCAGCACTCCACGTGCCTTTCACCAGTTGCTCCTGCCGTGCACGTGCATGCAGAAGAAAAGTCCTTTTATCCACCTTCAAGCCTTTAATCTTCTCCCCAGACCCATACCAGTCTTTACCCTTTGGCTCCACCACCAGCTCTTTCTTTAATAAACCTCCCAGGCTTGTCCTGACTCTCCCATGACCCCCATCTCTGCCAGCCTTTCCATCTGGTACCTTTCTGGTTGCCCAGTCCCATCAAGAAACCCTCACTCACGCACGTTTGCTGGCCAAGAAAATGTATGAGTGAATAAATAAATGATTTAAAGGAATTTGGGCAGTCAGAAAACTGCCCAGTGACCTCTGATGTTCACCAGTGCACAGTTAATTTTCCTGTGACAGAAAAATGGTTTGGGGTAAAACAGGGCAGATGCAGGAACAGGGAAGATGGTGAAGGGCTGAGGTGTGGGGGTTTACCAAGGAGTAACAGAGAAAGTTAATATTTCCTTTTCATCAAGACTCATTTCTGGAACTAAGGATTGCTGGAGGATAATTCTCTAATGGCAGGGGAAAAATGATGTGAATGTGATGCTAGAGTTTTGGCAGAGATATTTTGCCTTAATTTATTGAGAAGTATATAAAAGCAGAAAGCCATCCGCTGGAGGCTAGTGACCAGGTCACACTGAAAGGAAAATAATCAGGGCTGAGGAATGCTGACACACGTCTGCTCCCCTTAAATGACTCATTTGGAGTCATTTTACTGTGCCTGTTTATTTCATAAAGTGCAGGTGGATCAAGAACACATGCAGTCAGAAATGAAGATGAACAGAAGAAAATACAGAGGGAAAATGGCTTATTTTGAAGTTCCTATTCAAAAGCACACTTGTGATCCCCCTCCAGAAGGCAGGGCAGAGCTCTAGATAAGGAGTTAACATGATGGGAGGGCTGACAAAAATTGGAATACAGCCTAAGCAATTAGTAGACTGTCAGTAATTGGAATTAAGTAATCAACTTCAACCACTATGAGAATGTACTGTGGGGAACACTCTTCCATTGGCAAGGAGATGAATGGGATAATTGTACAGCTTTTCCATCTCTGGCTGCTGCAATTCCATGGCAGAATAATCCATGGGCAATTGAATGCCTGCAATTCAACAGTGCAATACCAGGATCAATATTTAATTCACAATTCTCTCACCTTTTCTTCAAATCCACTTTAAGTTTATTAATGCTCTAGCACATGAAGAGGCTGTTACTCCTCCTGGATGAGTGCATCTGGGGCAGAATGCTGCCCACACGCTCTCAGGCTTCTTGCTTTGCATCTGGTTTGTGACAACCCTTCATTAAAATCACAGTAAAGACGAGAGTAAGTGAGCACTTGGATCCTGAGCCCCATCCTGAGCTTCACTGCTGAGCCCTGTGTGGCTTTGGCTGGGCCATTTAGCAACTGCCTGGCTGAGGGACCAGGGTTCTGTAACTGAAACACCTTGTGAAGAGAGGCACGCATGAAACATTAATTTTCTAGATTGCCTACATTTGCATGGTAATAAAAAGTTCATCCTCATGAACTCTCCCACTCTGGCCCCTTGTCAATGTTTTTATCACTGAACCTGATGTTTGGGGGAGTAACAGCTGTGGAAAAACCTCCTTCAGAAATGACATTCCTAATGGAGCTTATCTCTCCCAACAGCAATTGCATCCAGAGCACAGTGTTGGAGGATGGCAGCACTGTTAAAAAAAAGCATCCTTTCAAATAAGATCAAGTCCCGAGATTGGACTGGAGGGCTGGGAGGAAAGTTAGGGTTGAAGTTACTGCTGGTAGGATGAGTGGATCCCCTCTGCTGGGAGCAAGCAAAGCCAAGCCCTCCCTGCCCACTGCACGTTCCCGAGGAGACTACAAAGAACTGTCATTTTTACTTTTGTTTTTAACATGCAAGATCAGCTACTTGCAAGTTCTCACTGGTGCTGATCCCCGCAGAGGGGGCAGATCTCACACCCAGCGTGCCATCCTCCAGAGCTATTCCTAGCAGCCAGTCCAAATTCACCTCCCTGCCTCCATCCCTTTCCTGCTCGGCTCTGTGTTGGCACAGCTAAGCAAACCAACAAAAGCCCTGGATAAATATAGAAGCAATATTGATTTCTTGGAGGGCACATTCCTGTCGGGATAAGCTGGCACAGAAAGAGACAAGCAAGCTCAGCACACACCTTGAAGTGTTCAGCAAAGGGCACCCTCTGTGCCCGTCTGCTCTCATCAGACAAGACGTGGGCATACGTGACAGACAGGTACTGCTACTACAAGAGGACTCACCATGGACTTTGGGGGCATTATAAACTGTAATAAACTCGTGAGAATGTCAGCGTAATCTGTTTAAAACACAAGCATCATAATGTCAGAGGAAAGGCCTTGCTTTCATTAAAAGACAGAGAGCATTGGAAGAAATATGGTTTGGAGCCTGTAAGGGCCAATTTGGCACCATCTGATCAAGGCATTTGGGAAATTTCTCATGTATTAGCAGCATTCAACAACTAAAACCACCAGCACATCACTCAGTGAGGGGGAGGCTCAGGAAATCCATGGATGTGTGTGGGAGCAGGATGGGAGAGTGAAAGAATGAAAACAAAAATCCCAAAACCCTGCAAGAAGCAAAAGGATGCTCTGAAATGCTCTTCCTTCCAGTGTCATCCCACCTCCCTCCTGGCAATTACAGCCATGAGCATGCCAAGTGTACTCTCCATCTCCTCTGACTTACCACTCAACTACCCTTTTCTTCCACCTGCACCAGACACAATCTTGCCAAGAGAAACAAAACCAGCAGAGCCTTCCCACGCTGGTCACTCCAGAAAGATGGAAAAAGGAGAGGAAAAGGAAAATTAAGAGATCAGTTCAAAGACCTCTGGGTTTTCTGGGCTGCTCCCTGCCCCAGTGTGGACCTGTGAGCAGTGGCAGAGCAGACAAGCAGAGCAAGTCTACCCAGCATGGAAACACTTGCAAGAGCTGGATGGAAGGAAGGAGGCAGTGCCTGTCCTACTGGGATTGTGAGATGTACACAGAAATGTAAATGAATGCAGCTATTCCTCTTCAAAATGAGGCTCAAGTGAAGACAGCTCAGCAATGGCAAAGACCCCGGAGGTTAGCTCTGCAATCTGTATTTGCACTTCCTCTACTTTTTTAATTGTTATTTTTCATGATTCTTTGGATTTAATTAGCTGCACCCTAGAAAAAGCCTCAGAAATTCCTGACATAGCCTGGACTCTTTCCAGTGATGAGAGAGCCTGCCTTCATTATGAATTGATCTGAGCATGGTTGTGAATGTAAACAGCATTGTAACTGCACCCCCAGTCTCCAGCTACTCTGAAACACAGCAGAAAATTCTCCCTTCCACCAAGTGCTCCTTTGCTCCCAAGAAACATGCATACTCCTGTTGCAGACACTCTAACTGCACATGGGGTTTTTACCCCACATATTAAGCACATATAAATGGTTATATTCTGCAACGTATTACAGTTGGCCTCTCGCCCATGGCACAGTAGAATGGGCTGCTTGTAATTAGAAAAGACATTCCCTGTTTGCCTGTGTCTTATCTCTGCTCTGTCTGCTGTCTCCTGCTTGGAAAAACAGACATCACAGTGGTTGGTCAAAGCAACATTTTTTCCACTGGAACTTGACCAAACCCATACTGCAACTGCAGAAGCCAATTAAATGTCTCTGATTTACAGATTAATAAGGGAACCTTGTCTCCTGACTAGGGAGGGTCAGCAAAAACAAACATCAGAAAAAGAGAAATGTTTACACAGAAAACGTATGGGGACTGTAAACAACCAACTGCTGTGAACCCACCAGGATTATCTGATGCTCCTGACCGAGCCCCACAACTGTGTGGCTTGTACCGAAGCAATGCAGCAAGAGCAAGCAGCCTCTGCCTCTCCCCTCAGCATCCCTCTGCTGTCAGCAGCAGCACTGCACAGACCTTCAGGACAAGCAAACGGATAGAACAGAATTTCTTTGGCTACACTGTGGCATAAGAGCTTTAATGGGCTCCCTGGAGAAGGGCCAACCGTGGGACTCAGCGCCAAAGCCCTGTGTGCCAGGCCACTACCTGGCCTGTCTGGGAGCCACTGGGGAAAGGCTGCAACTCCAGCTCTGCACCACGTGGAGCCAGAACAGACAGATGGAGAGAGTTCTGGGGATGGAGGGGTCTCAAGGAGGAGATGCATCTCGATGCTGGCGTGGGGAGCCGTGGCAAAAAGCAATGGTGTACAAAGGCTCCAGCAGGAGGAAAATCACTGCTGCCATCAGACAGAAGCCGAGACAGCAGAGGTCTTCTCCAGGAGGACTTCAGCACAGACTGCTTTCTCCTGGGAGATCTAGCAGAGGCAAAGGCAGCAAAGCCTTCCCGTGTTGTTTATTCCTGGCCTGATTTCATTTCCATAGCCAGCACCAGCAGCTCTATCGCTCTGTCCACTGTGGCCAGGCAAGCGTGGGTAATTTGCTGCTTGGTTTAGCTTGGTAAATAAGTGCTGAGCTCCAGGACAAGAGGAGCTTAATAAATCTGCAGAAGAAATTAAAATAATTCATAATGAGGATGCTAAGGCAGCCAAGAAGAGTTACTAGTGTGAACACCACTGCTCTGCACCACTGGTCTCGTCAGCATCCCACCATGCCAAGTATTTCTCTGTGTGTCCCCTGCACCCCATCCTCACCCTGCCTTGCCTGCCCATTCCTCTCATAAAAGGTCCTCATTCCTGCCACGTGCCACTCCCACAGGAGTGTCCAGCCCATGCTGGTGAAGGCAGACATGCTGAGAGCAGCCCCACACCTCTCTGTCCCTGCCCCCCTCACTGCCCCCCCTCAGGGGTGCCCCAGTGCCATGATGAGGTTTCAGGTCAGAGAGGTTATGGAGACATCCGTGCCCTGCATGGCATAGAAGCTCACAGCATCAAAACCTGGCACTGGGGGGCTGTGTGGAGAGCCCCATGGCAGAGCTGGGGGCTGCCTGTGCCAGGCTGTCCCAGAGCATCCCTGCTCTGGTCCCCACCTAGAAAACCCCCTCTGCCTGGGCTCCAGAGAAGCCTGCCTTGCTCCTGCAGCAGCTGATGCAGCTCACACAGCAGCACAGTGGAACAAGCTGTCAATGCCAATAATGGATTCTCAGCAGAGCTCTCCTCTCCAAAATGAAAGCACGGGCACAAAAAGTCACTGCTGAACACACAGGACATTTTTGGTGCCACACAAGAAGTCAGATTAGCAAGGAAGCTGGATTGAAATAACGAGATCCTTTGGATCTCAGGTTTAGGTTCTGGGGAAACCAGATCGTATCAGAGAGAGCAAGCACTTCTTGCTATTTGTAATTTCCCAGTTAAGAGGAATGGGTTTACATGGATGGATGGCTAGATGGATGGATGGGTGGGTAGATAGATATAGACAGACATGTATTATTTATTATCTTATTATGTTATAATATATACAACTACTTTTTAGACCTGACAGTCATTGTTACAACCACAAGCTTGTTTAGATGGCTTTTAACTATGAAAAAAACCAGCTTTTTTTCTTTTTTACCAAATACATCTCACAATTCATATCTGAACCAAAAGTGACATGGGAAAATGTCTTTCTGGGCAAACTTAGCTTTCTTTGAAGTGTCTGTAACTCCGAATCCAAACCCCTAGTCTTAATTGGTTAGATGCCTGATTTTTCTTTCTTCTGAGGATTATTTCACCATTCAGTACAAAGCCATCAGATTTGCAGTGCTGTCATTATAAACTTAAGCTGGTGAGCAACAGAATAAGAAAGTCATCTCGGGAGTCAACACAACTTCTGCTGAAGGCTTTGTATTTGCCATTTATTTTTGTGTTTCATGGGAATAAATGAGACAGCTCCCAGTGTCAGATTTCTGTAGAGTATCCTGTCAATAACTGAACAGCCTTGCTGCATTTTATTAAGCAAACTGATTAAAACATAAAATTCCCACGGCTGAAATTTTATGTGAGCTTTTCTTTTTCTTCTTCTGGACTGAAACTCATCTTTAGCATGACTACAGCTCAAAAGATGCACGATCGAACAAAACAGATGTTTATTAAAGATTTACCAGTCTGTACTCTAGATAAAAATAAAGAACTCCTCTTGACCACTGTGAAATGGCAGGTCAGTGAGTGTCTGAACCAGCAGCACATTTTCTGACCATTTTCTTGGATAGATGTGCAAGTAAGAAAATAAGTTTTCCAACAGAGGTGAACCATGTGCAGCTCTGCAAACCAGGGAGCCTGATCTTTAAATGCAGCTGCTGTGAGCAGGGGTGTTGACTTGAGTCAGAATAAAGTGGAAATAGATACGCCCCTGTGCAGAGGCTGCAAACCTACCCATCCATCCATCCATCCATCCATCCATCCATCCATCCATCCATCCACCCATCCATCCACAAGAACCACAAGAGGCAAACGTGGCTCCTCAGGTCTCTGCAGACAAGGGAGCTGAAAGCACTGCTGACAGCCTTTTTGCTACAGAACGGGTCAGTCGCAAGATCCAGAGCTAAAAATACTTTAAAATCAGCTCCCTAGATTCCCTGTAAGATTTCCAACTCCTGCTGTTGTGCAGGCATTCACAGTTGCCCAAATATGAGGTCATTTTTACTCTTTCTCCTGAGCTATCCAAAAGCCCAGATCTGCTGAGGTCTTGGCTTGGCTAAATCTCCTACATAATGAATATATTGGAATGTTTTAGTATCTTCCTAATTGTTCAGACTGTTACAGTGCACAGGTCACTACATAGGACCTTCAGACATGCCTGCTGTAGACCAGCTTAAATCAGAGACAGAGAAATGCAGAAATTCTGTTCTTAACACACCCTGTTAGGACAATACATGGCAGCTCACAAGGTCTTCTCTTGTGCAGAAATAGCTCCATGAGTAGCCAACACATCTGGCCACAGCACCATGAATTCACAACAGACTGAAGCTTTAAATTGATTTTTTTTTCTCATTTTTTTAGCTTTCAGACCATAGCTTAAATTCAGAACGAGCAACAAAATACTGCACACATCAGGAGAGCACTGCTTTGGGACCTCATCGTGCATAATTTCAGTGTGAAATATTATCAAAAGTTTTCCCTACTTCAAACTGAAAGCTCAGCTGTACCTGTCTGACTGCAACCCTTCCACATTAATACCAGGCGGATGAGAGATTTAGAGCGTTTTCCCAGTACAAGAGTTAATGGGTCCACTCATAAATCTTGTCTCGTGGATTAAACCCAGAGGATCAAATGCAGAGATTTATTACTTCATTTATTACTCCATCCGAGTTAATCACTCGGAGGAAATACTTCGTTCAGTGAAACTGGAATGTTTTTTTTATAATCAGGTCGTGGCTTCCTTAGACATACTTGTTATTTTTTATGGCTGTGGTTTATAACCTTCCTAGTGCCGAGGGCGTCGAGCACACGCAGCAAACCTACCAGTGCTCCAGAAAGAAGGTGCCTCTGGCTTCAGAGCACACCCCTGCTTGCAGGAATGGCTAGGCTGCCTTCCTCCCTGCCTCCAAAACCTCTCCCAGTGCCAGCAGTTCATCTCCTCCTGCTGCAAGCAGAGTTTCCCCCGATCCCACCATCTCCAGCCCCAGAAACCTACATTTCATGAAGCCCCCAACCTCTACAGGGGCAAACAGACCTGCCAAGGTGTGTAGCTCTCAGAGCATGCTTATTCTGTAGTGGGTAGAGTGGATAGTAGGAAACCTTCCTCCACAGCAAAGGTGTAATTAGCTTTCCTGTCCCAGCTGATCTCTCAGCAGAGCTGAAGAGGGTGGCTGGAATCCCTGGCACGCTGCACACACACACTAACAGCACCACTGATAAGATCCACTGCAATGCTGCAGGATGCTGAAATGGAAGCAAATTGCACATCCAGAGAACTCAGCTAAATTGTTTTCCAGGCTCAGAATAAATAAAAACAGAGTGGCGTTTTCCTTATCGGGGACCAGGAGTGTAATGTGATTAATTCTGCAATTTAGCTATAGTTTATTTGTGCTTAGAGATAACAGCAGGGCTGTGGGGCAAAGCCAGCTTGCTCCTGACTACTAGCAATGCGTGCAGATCTAACCCACTCCCTGACACCAAACCAGACTGAGAAACCCCAACAAGACAATAAAGGAGCTCTGCTCTATGGAAAATGCATTTAATGCTTTCCCACCTTCTTCCCGGGGAACACCTCTTCTACACTTTTGTTACCACTGCAGGTAAATCAGATTTACCTGGCTAGTCAGTGCCACTTCCCTCCAGCTTCAGAAAAGGGTATTGCCTTGGATGTGCAGAGCAACAGAAAAGAGGAGTGCAATGGGCACACCTAGCTAGATTGACCTGGAGTACACAAAGAGTCCAGAATGGGTTTGGTTTTCCCTACAGATGGCTTGGCAGTGGGAATGGAGCTCCCCTCATCCCGGGAGCTGCCTAGCAAGGACCAAGCACAGCTTGCACACCTCACTGCTCTGTATCCCTAATCCCACCCTGGAGCATTCCTGGATGCTGGAGTTCATCTTCCCCGTTTCTTCTATGCTGGCCCACATAGGCCCAAGGAAGCACAGAGCTGTGTAACATCATCTCCCCACAGATCAACACTGACCACACACATTTCTCCTGCACAGGTACCTCCACCACTGGGAGCATCTCCAGAGCCTGAGCAGGAACAGGGGGAAGCAAAGGTGTCACAGTTCAGACAAGGGTTTGTCCCCTGGCACAAACACCCCTGAGATTTGGTGTTTCCAAAGCAAAACAAAACAAAAGCCAATGAGAAGCCTGCCCCACGGATTGGCAATGGTTCACTAACTGCAGCACTCTGGGTTAAATCTCCAGCTCCCCGAGTTTCTGAGCAATTTGGAAGGATTAATTTTGCCTGGTACATATTCTGCACTGTCCTAAGAACTGCCGTTAGCAAGTGTTTTTGGTTAATCTTTTGATTAATCTCTCTTCAACAAGGGGAATTGTTTTTGCCACTCAATTACTATACAGCAGGCTAAATTCTGTTCTCATCATTTGACTTATAAATCTCCCTGTTATTCATTTTTTTTCTCCTCGCTTTTCTAAAAAACATGCCATCAATAAATAATAGGGAAGAAAACTAATTCAAACTCAAATTCTTCCCACAAAACCCCATGCAGATGACAGGATATAGGTCACCAGCTGTAGCACAGCACAATACCAAATTTGCAGGAAATCTGTTAGCAAGAAGATTTCAGCAGCGAGGAACACATGATGGCATAAACAATCTCACACAATGATCACTAAATGAACCTGCCCTTCCATTGCCCTCCTATTCTCCTCCTGGTGTTTCAGATTTGCCTCTATTACAAGAAAATACACCCCCCAGTTTTATGAGAACGTGGCTGAGGCAGCTCTCTGTGTGATAGACAGAACAAAGCAAGACAAAGTGTGACTCCAGGCTCACAACAGCCTCTCTGGTAAGACCCATCACCCATCCAAGAAATGCTGCAGGGCAGTAGGGACAGGAGGGAAACTCCAGGACAAATCCCTGTGTGGCACCAGGATCCTGTAGCTGGCCAAACTTCCATTTCTAAGGTCGAGGCTGAAAAATGCACCCTGTGAACAGCATGAAACCCCTTAACCCAGAATCAGTGCTGTTACTTGGGGAATAAAAAACTCTCCTGTAACCAAATTATCTGTCTTGAAAATAAAGGTATAAACAAAGCTTGCCTAAATTTGAGCTGATGGCCCTAGGGAAAGCAGATATTTCAAACCAGATGCTTAGACCATTAGACCATCTGCTCTGGAAGTGTCTGAAAAGCCAACTGCTACAATGGAATTCTTCTCCCTCCCTCATCTTCTCCTTCAATCAATAGGTCTCTCTACACAAAGTATTTTCAGGAAGTATTTTACTTTTCCAGCATCCAAACAGTTTCATTTTCAGCAGGACTTGCTACAACCCCAAAACCCACGTGCAGATAACCCGAAGTGTGAAGCTGGAGCTCAGTGCTGTGGTTCTTTATGTGATGATTACCTTAAACATCTCTCATACGGAGAAAAATCTCCCTCTGTTTTTAATTCCTCCCCTTGTCAACCCTTTCCAATACCCTCAGAAAGGATTTAAGACTCCAGCTGCTCAGTTTCACTGGGACTCTCAACCCATTCTTCTCTGCTCACCTTGCTCAGGCTACTGGAGCATCTTCTTTCTTTTTTTAATGACTTCTAGAATATTCTCCAAATACACTGTTCCTTCCCACCATCTGCACCAGGGCTTTCCATTACAAAAACTCTTTGCCTACTTGCAGCTAGCTTGGCATGCAACACAGAAACTGGGAACAAACATGGTGATTAAATAACAACATCTGAATATGGGTATTTTTTTTCTATTTCAGACAAAGTGTTGTTGGGATTACAGGAAACATTTGCTCCTCATTCTTAGTTACTAGTTTGTGTGTGGGGGGGAAGTGAATTCAATCTTAGCAGGGTGTTTCCCTGGCTCTTTATTTACACAAGCAAAGACAGAATACCAATAGTATGGAAGAGTTGGGGTTTATATTTCATTAGCACCCCTATGGTAGCCAGCATTGCTCATTTCAATAATCATGATTTTTAATTACCCAAAAACCAAATCCCACCTCCAGAACTTTCACAAGGCTCTAAGAAGAGATGTTTATTATCCTGGCAGTTTTCCCTGCTCCTCAAATGCCACGTCCAGCTCCGATACCCCAGATCCAGCTAAAGCCAAGAGTGTTCCCAGCATCCCAGCACGTCTCTGTGCAGAAGCAGGGCCAGCATGGGGGTGGGTGGCACTTTTCCATGCTGCACCATCAGCTCAGCACGCACTAACACCGTGTTCAGCTACGATGCCTCAGCCTTCTTTATGCAGAACTTCTTCCAAGGCTTCTCTTTACCAGTTTCTGCAAAGCAGTGAGTGAGTTTCTGAAGCACTCTCACTGTCGTGGTGGCATTGTAGCTGAACAGGCTCCAGTCAGTTATGTCACAACAGCTCTGCTGGGAAGCTGTGTTTGCTTCTCATGAAACAAAGAAGAGAGTCACGGAGGAATCACACCTCTGCACTAAGAAAGTCTTTGCAGACCCGTGGCCAGCACCCAGGCTCCCTAAATCCGAGCCTGACCTATCATCTGCCCAACTGACAGCCCATCACAGCAATGACAACTGCAAAATGGTGGCTGGCATTAATATTTAACCGTCTCTGGTTGTGGGCAGGACAGCAGACAATGCACAGCACCGAGCAGGGCAGCCCAGGCTGGGAAGCTGAAGGGCACTCTGAGGAGGGTCTGCAGTTACAGGCCAGCTGGAGGCACTCACCTGCACCAATCTGGCAAGATGTGGCCCCTGAGCCTGCTCGCTGGCACGGGAAGGGGTGCAGGAAGATTTTTCAGAGCACACAAGGAAAGCCAGAATCCCTTCTGTATGGAAACACCCTTCCACACACTGCTCTCACTCCCGGTCTTAGCATTTGCACAGCAGAGGCTAAGCAGAAGGGAAGGAGTCCTCCAAAGCACTCAAGTAATCTCTGGGTGACTGGGAATCATGGCAGCACCCAGCCCTAAGTGTTTCAACTGATGTAAGGACATGAGAAATTAATAAAGCCAAGCGGCGAGAACCAATTCCATCTGATATTGCTTGTAATCACTACCAAGAAGATGCAGAAAGTCTGCAGACGGAGTTTGGTGGAAGGCCAGCCAGTTAATTTCCATTTGCATAAGTCATTTAGAAGAAGAAACTATTTAAAATTATGTATCCATGACACATTACACGGGCACAGATGAAGAGTAATCTTGAATAATAGTTCGGTGTGTGTGGAGGAGGAGGGAGCTGCCTTGATAAAGGAGAGTCATTTGCAAGCGTTTCGGAGCAGGGGGATGAAGCTGCCCAGGCTACAGCCCAGCAGATGTGAAGGAAAGCAATCTGAAGCTGCTGCTTCGGGGAGGACATTTTGTTTTGTCCCTAAGTGGAAGGGAGAAGGGAAGACGTGGCCTTGCACGCCCGCCCTCCGAAGGAACGGCACCAGGATCCTGAGGGCACCGGGGCCCAGGGTAACCCCTCGCTCCTCACACTGTGCCCCGCCTTTGTCCTTGAAAACATCGGCAGGGAAGCAGGGTGTTGCCATCACCCGTGGGTGTAAAAAGAGAGCTGTTCTGTCCAAAGGATGAATCTGAGGGGAGGGGGTGAGGGGGGAATAGACACACACACTTCATTTTCCCTGAAGAGCAGTGTGAGATTTCCAATCCTCAGCTTTAACACATAAAATATTAAGAGCCAATTTTCAGCTGCACCTCTGTCAGTTCCATTATCATTCTACACGTCCAGAGGTGATAATGGACTCAGTAAATTGCAGCCTCTTTCCATCCCAGAGCACGAGGGCTTTCACCTGGGGACAGGCCCACGCAAGGGGCAGCCCAGAGACATGCTAATGGCACCAGCAGGGCGGGGGGAAGGCCTGGGATGGGCCAGAGACTTGGGGTGCTGTGCTGCTAACAAAGGCAGGCAAAGGCCCAGGGACACAGCTACACCCCAAAGGGTGAGCTTGCTCCCCAAGGTTTGCCTGTATTGCAGTCCTCAGACTCTGGCTGAACACAGGCTGGTCAGTCCAACGCTTCTCTGGCCAGACACACCCCCCTTGAGCTATTTGCTGCTGCAGCTCAGCCAGGGTGCTAAATATTCCTGAGAGCAATGGCTTTTTAATTACACTGTGACAGCAAATGCATCACAGCACGGGTGGTGATGCATCTACAACCGGTATTCAGCACTCTCCTGAGCTCACAGGCTTCTTCAGAGCTGGATGAACAAAAGCTGCTCCCAGTGACACAAAAGTGATGCCAGTTGCTGCCTTTGCATGGTCCCAGCTCTGCCCGAGAGCCTGGGACAGCTCACTCTAGTGAAACAGGCTGAAATCACTGTAAATCACTCAGAATTTGGTGAGTTTGAAATTCAAACAGTGTATAACAGCCTCTGTGGATCCCAAGTGTAAAAGGGATCTCTTTCTTGTCCCATGGACACAATGGAGCTGAATCTCAGATCCGGCCAGTAGATGGAAAGTCTCCAACTGGCATGGATGAAACTGAGATCACATCCAATAGAGCTCAGGGCTTTCCCAGATCAACAAGCAGCCTTCAAGAAATAAACAGCAAAACTGAGAGCCAGATGCTGTCCTGGGAAACCTTCAGTGGTTACCTCCGATGGTAACAAGCACACGTGAGCTTTACAGTTGACATGAGCCACCTGAGGCAAAAAAACCTGGGCAGAGGAGTTCTGAGAGTTCAAGAAGTCACATCTGACATCAGTTTGAACTGCACAGCACCACAGCTTCCAGCACTTAGAAGGGGCCTACAAGAAAGATGGGGACAGTCTTTTGGAAGGTCTGTTGAGACAGGACAAGGGGTGATGCTTTAAACTAAAAGAGGGGAGATTTAAACTAGATATAAGAAGACATTTTTTGCAATGAGGATCATGGAACAGATTGTCCAGATGATACCTAATAGCCCAGAGCCCAGCAGCAGCAGCAGCAAAGCACCATCACCTATCTACTCCCCACAGCCAGGGCTGCATCCCCTCTCAGCACCTACCCTGGTGTCAGCTCTTAAGTCCTTTAGCATTTTCCTCCTGTGAAGCTACGTTCCAGTTCCAGCTGCAGTGCTGCACGTGCCCGGAGCTGTACCGTGCACAGGATGATGCTATTTTGGGAAGTCAAGCAGCAACACTTGATCCACGTTGTAAGGTGGCCACAATTAGCTCTCCTAAGAATTGCAATTTTGAAAGTTCACCAGGTCGGGTTACTCCAGCTGCATTTCAACAAGTACTCATTTTGCATGTGCCAGTCTCCTCACACAAAAAAAAAATATATTCATTTCTATGAATTTTTAATGATGCAAAGTAATTTTTTCAAGGTCATTGAGAGACCGAGCAGTTATTCAGACATTAAATTTGCTCAGAGTTTCTTGGCAGCTTTGCAAGAAAGAGAGCAAGGATGGATGGTGTGGGGTGTTGGGGGGAAAGGATGATGGGGTAAAAGAGCAGAAAGAAAGAAAAATCAGGGAAAAGAATATTGATGGAGATAACTTTGAAAACAAACTTGTGGTTTTTTATGCATGTCCTAACAGGAGAAAGGAGTAAAAACTCATGCTTATTACCTATCTGCATTTTATGTTTGAATAAAGGGGAGGGTGGAAAGAGTTAAAGACAAGTAATTTTATTTTGGGTTGGGTTTTTTTAAGTCCATTTATGTCAGGGCAGATTTTCCAGTAACCTAAACGTGGCAATATTGAAATGGCTGCTTTACCTCATTAGCCAGTCCTGTGAAAAAGCTGCCGTGACATTGATGGAAATTAACAATTCAGATGGTTCTGGCAGCCATGAGAGTGCCCGCTTCCAAACATTTCACCTCCTACCACCACCAGAATCCTGCTGCTCTGGGAGCCTGCCAGCCGTGTAGCACCACCACCCTCTCTGTGGTGGGGAAGAAGCTTGGGGAATTTCCTCTTCATCAAACATTCGCTTTTCTCAGCTCCGAGCTGCGGCGGGTCACGGAAGAGGCTCCATGGATGGGTGTCCTCAGGACTCCCCTCCTCAGCAGCCAGCGAGCCTGGGGCTGCTGACACCACAGCACACACACAGGGGGATGGCAGGAGAGGCAGCCCAGCCAGAGGTCCCCGTTAGCCTCAGCAAAGCCCCCCGTGTGCCCATGTCCCCCCGGGTGGCAGCCACCGCTCTGCCAGGACGCTGGGGTTTATCTTCCCTGCCCTGTGCTCTTGCTGGTGGCTTTGCACTGCTGAGACATCCTCCCGGGCTGGATAAGCAGAGCAGAGCTGCCCCTGTCACTCCTCATCTGTGCAGCTGGGGACTGGGTGAGCTGGGAGCAAAGCGCCCGGAGGAGTCTTTGCCCTGCGCAGCCGTTTCCGAGTCACCTGCATTTAAGGCTGTTAATATTTCAGCAGCTGCAGTGCCAGGGTCAACTGAAATTCTGCACTCTCTGTTTCACTCGGAAATGTCAGCCTCAGACCTTCTGCTGGGCTGGGTTTGTTTTAAACCCCAACACTGGTGACTGAAGACTGAAAGAGCGAGTAGGCACGAGTTTACAGAAAGGTCAGAATCCTCATTTCCACGGCCTGTAATTTAAATATTGCTTTGTACAGGAGCCGACCTTGCCATCTGTCTAAGACAGGCAGTGCTTCCGTGCAACACAAACGTGTGCTCATCATCACCCCTGGGTCCTCTCCTCTGCCAAACCCAGCAGAGCTGGGCTTTAGCACACACTTGTAGCTTTGGGTCCCATCTCTGTTTACAGAGAGCCCTCAGATTTCCCATGAGATTTCTCAAATGGAAATCACTCGATCCCTTTCAGTCAATATTAATGTTCTTTTTCTAGGGGGCAAAATAAACAAAACACACCGCTTTTTCTCTTAGGCAAAAGAAATTCCAGCAAGGAGCCTCTCAAGTTCCTGCCCCCTCTGTCCCATTTTGAAGACATGCAGCCCACCAGACCTGGCTGGACTGTATCCCTTTCCTTCTGCGTGGGACCCAAGTTGCACTGCCTGGCCAGCATTTAAAACTGATCATTTCATTTATGGTCTGTAGGTAGCTACTGAGCCAGTAAGTGTTGGAACATCTCCTCCCTCCCTCCTGCTGATGCAAAACCCTAGACAAAGGAGTATCAAAATGGACTCCTAATTTCTCTGAAGACTAATGATTCACACTGGGTAGGTCAGCTATAAATTTAGCAGGATTCCCAGGAGCATCCTTATTTTCCCTCTAGGACCAGGTGTACCAGGAGCAGTATTAAAAATTAAATCATTAGCTGTTAGTTCTAGTGAAAGAAAATTAAATGAACAAATATTAATAATTATATTCCCAAAACAGTCCTGTGAGCTAAAGAATTAAAATTTAAGCATTTTATGCAAAAAAATAAACACTGTAAAATTCTGGTTGATTGGGAGAGGTTCACTTTTGATGGCAAACCATGAGTAAGATGAAACTAAAGAGATGTGTCTCCCAATATCTGAGCACTCTAGGAGACACTCCAGACTCATTTTCCTATGTTAAAGGGAGGAAAATAACCTTTATTTAAGGAAAAATAAATGCAATGTAAGGATCTGCTGATCAATCTCAAAAGTCTTCCTCTCCCTTCTTAACTCAAAGCTCAGCCTAAGCTGGGTCTGCAGCATGAGTTAGCCTGTGGTGCCAGTCACGTACATGATAAATCACAAGTGCAAGAGCTTCCCTGCCAGCTGACCCCGTGAAATGCCACAGGCTGGCACAGCAGATCTGAGCAGAGGGACTGCAGCCTCCAAAGTTGTAAACTAACAAACAAACCTCAGAGGGAGGAAACTTCTGATGCTGGGATGGGGGAAGAGCTGCCTAATGGGGCTTCATTAATTTCATTTTCCCAGCTGACTCCCCATCAATTGGCTAATGAACTCCATAGCTGAACAACACCCAGGTTATCAAACGAATGAGGGCACGTTCATGAAGCTGCCTTTTAGAGGTCACACGAAGTGCGGGAGGATTATCAGCACCAGGAGGGTTTTCTGGCCACATAGCTTGTTTTGCAAGGCTTCAAACGTTTGGGGTTGTTTTTCCCTGTTGTTGATGAAGACAGGACAGTCAGCTTCCCACCTGTCTGCACTCATTTCCTACTCCATTTTCCTTTCACAGCACCCTGGCTGAATTCCAATCATCAGCAGATAATGCATGATACATCTAACGGGAGTAGAGAGGGAAGATTAAATCCACAACCACAAAAAGTTAATTTCAGTGTAACGAAGGCCCTGCAATCACTCTGTCTTCATGGGGGTGCTCAGTTCTGATAACCTGCCTAGAGAAAAGAAAACACCAACTTTCCATACCCTGCCTCTCTGTAAGAAAGTGATGCTCTGCGCTGTTCCTCGCCTGCACAGACCGGTCCTAATCCTGCCCGGGGCTGCCCTGGCCTGCTCTTGCAGAGCTCTATGTGAGGCAGGGCTTTGTCAGCCTGCAGACACCCATTTGCAAGACCTAGCACTTCAGAAACAACACTTTCTCCCTCCTCATTTACATAACGATTTGCCACATTTTATTCTGACTCCCAGCCCACAATTACAGAGCAAAGGGAGACACAGCTCTGTTGAGGACAAAATTAATTTGTTCCATTTACATCTTTAGCTTCCCGTTGCACCGAGGGCAGAAGGAGCAGCTGCAGAGATGAAGGCTGGATCAGCCCCACATGCCTGGTCACAGCCACCTGGCAGGTAGAGCCTACCCGAGGAGACAGCTTAAGCTGTGCTGTGAAAAATGAGGAAAACACAAAGATCTCAACACACAGTTGCACTGGGACTATAGGTGGCTGCCATCTGCATCCAGCTCTTTCCAGTGCAAAAGAAATGCTTCTCCATTGCACAGGTGGGGCCAAAAGATCCAAGGGAAACAGGTGTAGGGTTGGCAGGTTCAAGCATTCTAGCCCATGGTTGGCTCTGACATAGTCACTCAGCTCTGCTTAAAAATCTCTAAGCCTTCTTCTTTCAGGAGTGGCCCCTGTGCCTGAGCAGAGCCTTTGTGTGGGAGATGCAGGGTGCAGAGCCCCCAACACCCCGTTTGACCTCAGAGGCCCCATCAGCAGCCCCTTGCCCTCGTAACAAAGCCTCCTGGACAACCTGCCCAGGGGACTCTAAGGACGGCTTCTTCCAAACCAAGGGGCTGATGCCAGCAGCTCCAGGGAGCCTTCTCCAGCCCTCACAGGTGCTGGCTTCTCCTTCCCTGTTCTCTGTGTTGCAGTTCTCCTGAGAGCAATCTTGCTGCTCGCCAGGAGAATGGGAGAGGCAAGGAGGAGGCACAGGATGGCTTCAGAGTCCAGAAAACAAGCAGCCCTTCCCAGCAACCCTGCATGCAGCTGCAGGACAGCACCTGTCACCTCAAAAACCCTGTTTGCTCCTTGCCAAGCTTCTCCTGCTGTTACTATTCTCTTCCCTGATGCTTTCCTGACCTGCAGTTCCAAGTAGGAAATAAAAAACTCATGAATTCAGTTCTTTTTTTGTAACTTCCACTTTATGAGATAAAGTATTCTCATTTCTCACACATTCTAGAAGAAAATCTGAATTCTGCCCTTCTCTGTTAGAACACAACAGCAGAAACATTACTTTTAACTCATCAATTTCTGGCCTTTTTTTTAAATTAGAAGCAATTTCCTCAAGGATCACATTTGCAAGAAAGTAATGAGCAGCAGTCATATACACACACACACACACACACACATATATATATATATATACATCAGCAGCAGTCAGTGTGGTAATGAGCCTGCTTTGCTAGTCTTCTTTATGTTACAACACACATATTTACTCAGATGTTGTTACAAGCTCTGCTTGAAGAGACCAGTACCAAGTATTGGCTGCAAATGACTGGACTAAACACCTCTTTGTGCAGGCTGCACAGGACTCTACAAACATGGTGGTGGGAGTGAAATCTTGGGCTAAATGGAGTTTGACCTTAGGGGACTGTGCCCACCCCCAGAAACGTGCAAAGGGATGCGTGGGGTGCTGACCCCACATGGGGACTCCCACAGATGCCTCTGGGGGGTTCCAGAAAAGGCGGAGTCCCCAGGCGTTGAGGGAAGCCCCGCACACAGCAGCCAGGCACAGGCACCGTGAGGGTTTGGGCTTCTCGGCACTGCAGGGGTTAACGACTGCCCTTGAACCCCTGGGAAGTGGCCTTGAAAAGTTCCAGAGTTCAAGCTGGATGCCACTAAATAATAGAAGAGCAGGCTTGTAGGAGGCTCCGCGGGCGGGGAGAGCCTGCCCCCAGCTCCACCCGGCCCACGCCGTTGCAGGGTGTCAGAAAGTGCATTAGACTAATGGCAGCCTCTGCTCAGCTCGCCATGGGTCAGCTGCAGGCAAAGCTATTAACAATTAAAAATTTACCATCTCGCCGCGGCACGGCCCCCCGAGCGCTGAGGAGCAGCAAGGGGGGGGTTCTCACTGGACAAAGGAACCTCTTTTTTGCTTTTCCAAGAGATGGTAAGACCTTTGCCCTAAGTGAGTTTCACCAGCTTGGAAACTGGTTCATGATCTTCCCTTCTGTTACTGAGAGGGATCTCACTGCTCATGTTGGCCTATGTAGAAGTGCTGTGGACCTGACTAACACCCATGGGTGCTGAGGTGCCAGTGGAAGACTCTACTACTATTGTACACAGCAAGCACGTGGAGGATTAGACATGATTTAAGTGACAGTGGTCAATATATGACCCCACTGTATCTCTGACCTAAGCGTGCTCTTGCAGGCAGCTCATGAAATGGAAAACATCACAGGATACCTGTGGGGCAAGGAGAGGAAAGCGTGGGCAGCTGGACACCACAGCCTCCCTGAAGAAAGGCTCTGCTTGAGTCAAGTTCCCCTCCACCCATCACTGGTCATCCCTGAGCAGAGCCTGGCTCCATCCTCCTGACACTCACCCTTGGCGTATTTATAAACATTACTGAGGTCAAATTGATTCTTATTCTGGACAAATGTCCTCATTGCTCCTCAAGACCCTTCCTAAGCAATACTTCTACTCTCACAGTCATCCAATTTTCTGCATTAAATCACAGAATGAAATAATTGGGACCTAACTAGACATTTTCCAATGAAAAGACTTCAACCATTTATTTAAAATATATATTTACTTAAACAAAGTTAAGATGGGAACTAATTATTTCATAAGCTCTCTCCCTAACATCAAGAGCTACTCATTTTTTATATAATTAAATTGGAAAGATGGTTTTATTTAAAAGCTAAATTAAATGTAAGAAACATCAGAACAGAAGAGTGGAAATCCAAGTAGCAGAGTGGTGTGCTGGTGCACAACGTTTGCTTAACGAATGCAATCCAGGAATGGAAACAGCTCAGAAACAGAGAAGGCCTGAATCTGCTCAGATTGATACCAGTATCAGTTATTGAAGTGCAAACAGGAGAAGGTCACTCACTGCCTTACCCCTGTTCAAGTAACATGCAGAAAACTAAATGTCTTTGTTGCTGTTTGCAACTTTATTCCAAATTGGGTAATACAGAAAACAATTAATAGCCCTGAAACATGAGCCAGTTTTGTCATAAAAAACCCAAACCACTGCCTTCTCTTTACATATACTATTACCGTGCAGATTTTCTTCATCAACATAACAACTGAGCCAGCAGACTGCAGCACCACTCCTCCAGAATCCCCTTAACAACTTCTCCAACTTCCCAGGTATTTGTCCTTCCTTACCCTGTGCTGCCCCTCCTGCTTTCACTGGGTGGCACGAAGGGACCTGCTTGTTGGTGACTGGAATTACACAGTGCCCAGTGCTTTTCAGTGAACAAAACCACTTCTGCACACACAAAGTATCTCTGCTGTAAAATGCTCTTCCAGGGCTGACAGTAATCATGGGTTTATATACGTGGGCAAACTCCAGATTTTGTAATCCCCTGTACACTTGGATTGTTTTAAAACTTAAAATCATCCCAGCATCTATCTATTCATCCATCAATCCATCATCCATCCATCCCTATAAACCCCCCTCCTCTTTTCATAAACAGCTCTGCTAATTAACTCCCACACTGCAGCAATCTTTCCATTGCAGGAAAAGGAGAGAGATTGAATTTATCTATACGTGATGAACAAATGCCCTGGAGAAGCTCTTGTAATCTATCATGTCAATGTAGATGAACTCCTCGGGATTTCTCTTCTTTGTTTTACCATCCAATAACAGTAAAAATAACACACAGAAGAATCCCAGCACTTAGGCTACGCAGCTAATCAACGTCTGGAAAGACATTCAAGGTTGCTCTGCATTTATCCTTTTTTGAACAATAAAACTTAGGGGTGAGTGCTCCTGGGTTTGAGGTCTAATTACTGTAACAATTAGGCTCATCAGTGTATTCGTTATTATTAAGGAATGGCGATGGAAAATGGGTCTCAACCTGATTTTCCGAATCAGAAGAGGCGCTAATTGAGAAGAACAGCCCGTTATGGTTCCAGCCGCTGAGAAAGGGCTGAAGTTCATCTGGGCAGGGGCTCTGCCTGGAGCTGCAGGAACCCCCTGGAGCAGCGCAGCCCCGAGCCGCTAATGTGGGAAATAAACCCCCCATTCACCGGGATTCTCAAAACATTTCCAGCTCTGCCTAGTCAAAGGGAGATGATCACGGTGTGTCACACTGCTCTGACTGTTGTGAAGCATGGTGCAAAAGAGCTAAGGGCTTTGGGGTTTTCTTGGCCTTTTTACTTGGATAAATATACCAATATTTCAAAACTAGTGAAAATAACATAAAAAAAAACCCCAGAAGACTAACTACTTCAAGCCCCAAACTTTGATATACAGACCAAACAAAAAGAAGTCAAATAAGGAGAGATGCAGCATCACGCCAGTCTCCTTCTCTCCCCCATCTTTCTATATTTTCAGTAAACAAGACACTGTTTTGGTTTGTGGGTTTTTATCTCCTTGCACGCCTCAACAGGTCACAGCAAACCCCATCTCAGCTCCAAAATCAACCTAGATGAAAAGACTGTGGCTTTTACTTGGTAAACCTCCCATAAAAACTGTTTGCAAAAGAATATTGTTTATAAAAATATCATGAGATGCAAAGCATTAAGCAATCCCCAGTTATTTAACCCAAAATAAACGAACAATGGTGGCTCTGCTTCTGGAAAGAAAACAAGACTTCACTTTGAATGGGGAAATATGTTGTAGGATGAAAGTAATCGGCTTGCATGGAAACAGATACACTTTTTTGATCGCTGAGGAAAATAAAAATCAAATTCAGCTCTGCATTTCTCAGACCAAACTCCCTTTTCATTTAATGCAGCATTTCAAAGCCACGCGTACATGATGCAGCTGCCAAAATATCGGATGTGCTTTTAACGCTGTCGAGCGGGGCGATCAGAAGCTTTTCACGGGAATTACGAAAACTTTGGGTTTCTAATGATGTTGAGCAGACAGCTAACAACGTTTGCACACGCCGCTCCGTGGCTCGGCTCTCCCACCATCGCATCCCGCAGGACAGCAAAGCCACCGACAGCCGCGGCCACGCAGCGAGCAGATGAATCCCCAGCGCTGCCTGCTCCGGGCAGCGTGATGCAAATATCAATTCACCTTTCAATCAGTGCTGCGGGTTAATGACACTGAGTAATAGCGCATTAGCGAAGTGCCACTCCAGGCAGCAGCCGGGCGTGCCAGCGGATCGGCACCAGCGCTCCGCAGTCATTTGCCACCGACAGAAGCCCCGTTCGGGCTTATTAACCATCGGCTCTGCACGCAGCAGCACCGAGGAGCCGTGCAAGCCGGCCATCTACCCCGTTTCTGTCAGATATAAGGATATCGGGCCTCTCCTGTTGTTGTAGAATTCAATATCTATCTATTCCCGTGCTCGGTGATGTCTCTGCGCTAATTGCTTCACCTACTCTGGTCAAGTTCCTGTAGAGGAATCCCCCCGCTGGTTTACAGAAATTATATCGTCAGCTACTATCCCTTTCAAGAGTGCAAATAATTCCGGCAGCCTTCCCAAGCTCCTTCGTTTTCCCCGTTGAAACGCTTGCCTTGCAAAGCAGCGCCTGTATCTGCTCCTCACCCGTCACTCTGCTTCACACAGGTTATTTGAGCGCAGGAGTAGAGTTACGGGGGCTGATTGCTCACTTAGCCCAAAATCAATAGCAGATGAACGGGATTTGTCTCCTTATCTCCAGCGTATTGATAACCAAATGGCAAAAATGGCAAGCGAGGAAGAAAAACGGTTCCCCAAACGGGTCGTTCAAAATGGTAAATAAAATTACTTCAGTGCTCTCACAGCCTTTAAATATCCATCTTAGCAGAATGTTAGAAAACAAGAACGCCACTAAAACAAGCCGTTAAAAGCAAACCTCCCAGCAGGTTTCCCCAAAGCCAATTCTAACAGCAAGCACACGTCCTGAAAACCCAATTAAAAGCACCGTTCCCATCCAGAAAGCAGAAACAATGCTGCATTATCCATATGTCAACTCCATTCCTAATTTTTTTCTAACAGCTGGGATTCAGAAAACTATCCGTGGACATTTCCTTTGTTGGCTAAATCTTAGCCATCTTGCTCTGCCTGGCTGCCTGCAGGCCGCTGGATCTTGACACAGCAGCAGTGTTTGTTTTTATCTTGTTTTTCCCATGTAAAGACTGAGGGGGAGGTGGGAGGTGGGATGGGGGTGCCAACTTCCTTGCTTTTTGCCCGAAGTGTCTCAACACAGCATTTCTAGCCACAGAACGACTCCCGTGCACTGCTCTGCCTCTAGGACCAAAGCCACAGCTTTACCACCATTAATAACAAAAGGTAGGTGGAAAATGAGCTTTCTGCCCCTTTGCTGGTCACCCCGTGGCTGCAGGTGATTACTCCAGGGGCCCCCAGCCTGCTCGGCCACGCTTCCATTTGCTGTAGCACTGGAATCAGAATTTCCAAGCTGCCATTTGTCACTCTGCATTTCCCTTCTGTGCCATGCTTCTCCCTTGCAGGCTGTCAGAGGTGGCAGGGGCATGGTCTCGCTCTTGGCCTCAGGTCAAGGTACCCAAGACTCTCTTTTCCTTTGTAGCCTCGTGTCTGTTTTACAGGCTCTGCTGGGCAGCAAAGGGGATGTGCCACGGTGGTGCCACTGCCAGGCTCCCCCCAGATTACTTGAGGAAGGATTTAAGGCTTGCATGGCTGGGGAATCAGGCATTCTGCTTTTTTGTTTGTTCTAGCAAGTGGCTCACACACTCTTTCCTTTAGAAATGCCTCAAGTGCCTGCACTGGTCACAATTCTTGAATAACCCGGCTTGTAATGACACTGTAGGGTATTTAACAACAAAATACTGCTGCCATTATGGGATGGCAAATAACCGTGTTATCGATTAGTTCAGAATTTGTGATGAGGATTATGGACCAGGGCCCACAAGCTCCAACTGCCAGCACACACCCTAGAAGGTTACAGGCAAATCTGCTGATTTTTCAGTCTACCTCTTCTGCAGAATGAGGATGAGAACAGCCCCTTCTCTCCAGACTTTTTGCCTGCTGGACAAAGCAAGCTCCTTTCTGTAGGAACAGCCCTGGTGTGTGCAGGGATTACTTGCACAAGTGCCTGAGGAACCACAGTGCTGTGCTGCTGTGAAATACCGAAGCACAGTGAGAACAAGGACTGAAGTTGCCACTGGTTTAGGGTTTAGTTCAACTGACAGGGGGTTCCTTGAATTCATAGTTCACAGTATTCCACATATTGGTATAGCCTTGCTTTTCCTTGAACCACACACATTGTTTTCCATACATCACAGCCCGCAGAGACTCAGCAACACAGCACAATTAAGAAAGCAAACAAACAAACAAACTGTAGCAATGAGCCATATAAGGAAGCAAAGCAGAAATGTCACCAACCAGCCTCCAAACATATGGCTCTCCAAGGCCCTTCTCGAGCCCTGCAACTTCCACTGCTCTGCCAGGCCCAGATGCCTGCTTCTTATGGAGGAGAATTTGCTTAGGAAATGTCTCATGGCCAACATGATTTCATAGCTCATTAGCGTTGTCCTGATGCAAGTAATGGAAATAAAAGTCCTGGAAGCCAGCAGTCCTGTGCACATGCAGAAGCTGCTTGCTTGCTTATAGACACTTGAGGAAGGTGATGGAAACTGAGAAGAGAATAATGCTGCAAGGGGTAGGATAAAGGGATACACACTTCTCAGAGACACTGAACACAAGCAGCAGCACCTTGATCTCTGAATTGCCTCGTGCAGGAATAGGAAGGTTGATCACACAACAGAAACACGAACACTAAGCATCCCCACAAAATCTCCAGCCAGGATTTTGCTATGCTGAGGACTGATGCCAAAACTACCTTCACACCACCGTGCCCAGGGTGTCCTCAGGGGATCCCAGAGAGTTCCTGGGGCAGCAGCAGAGCTCAGGCACTTCCCACTGCTGCCAGCCCAGTGCAAGCAACCTTCTTTGATTGCCTCTCCTTCAGGATGCCCTGTCAGCGAGCAAGTGCCCAAATGCCCAGGCCTCTCTGCTGTGCCAGGACATCCTCAGCGAGTGACTCTGGCTCTGTGAAGCACAAGAAGCCATCAGTCTTCTGCCTGCACATAAGTCACCCCCACTGCTCCCTCTCCTGTTTGGCAGCTGACCTCCTGTGGAGGCAGCTGAAAGGGGCATTAATGGTTTTTGTCAGCCCACTTTGTTTAGCAGCTATCAAAATCAAATCAATGCCTCTCCCGTTGTCTTCGCTTTCTCTTCTGCACCTTTTTTTCCTGTACTTCACCTCATCATTGCTGTGGGCTTTACTGTGATTTATTACCAGGTTCACAAGGCTGCTGCTTCATGGGAGCAATAAGCAAAAGTGTAATTCCAGCAAGTTTGCTTTTCAGCGTGTTCTTGCTGAAGGCAACAGCTATATCCATGCTACCCTTAAACATAACTCATGCCCCAGTGTTTCCAGAAGGAACAGACAGGAAAAAGGACTTCAGAAAAAATGTTCTGCCCTTCTCTAACCCTTCCTTCCTTTTCTGTCCCCAGGCTGCTGCTGCAGCTGGAGCCCATGGGCTGGCTGTGCAGTGCTGCCAGCTGCAGACACGGGTCCTCACGCAGGAGAAAGGCAAGGCAGGGTGGCAAGAGCAGTACAGAGGGTTGGTCCCTCCCTGCCCCAGGCTGAGGGTGCTCCCACATCCCATCACAGCACTTCTAGCTTGGCATCTGGGCCACTGCTTCATGACCCAGGGAATACTGAGGTAAGTCTGGCAGAAGCAGACGGGCAGAAATAAATAAATCGTATAATAAATCGATTTCGGAAAATCGTATTTTATGCTCACCAAAGACAAAGCTTATGAAATAACCAATATTGAATTACTCACTGAACTCTGAGTATTACAGTCCTAACACAAGATCTGTCCTGCAGCAGCATGCAGAATGGTCCATCATTGTCAGAGGTACTAAAAGCTCTTGCTTTCATAGAGATGGTTAGAGACCTTGTTTGCACATAAAATTTCATGCTTTTATAAAAGTAAATTCCAAAGCAAATGTAACATTTCAGAGCCCTCATTACCAGGGTTTTATAGCCAGGCTTGTTAAATCTCCTGCTAAGCAACAGGTCTAGCCAGTCTGCTCAGCCTTCACTCTTCTTCAGAGGCTGCTAGGATTTATTTTAGTGCCTGACACGAGTACACTTTAGTTTCTGCATACACTTAGTGCACAGCAAACCTGCTCCTCTGCTTTACCTAGTGCCTTCCCTGCCCTGCCACTGCACACACCTGTCTGGCTTGCAGTCACCGAGGGTGTTTTATTAATCATTCTTTTCAGGATGCTGCATGATTTTTTTCTACCACATTTGCAATGCACCTAGTCCAATTAAGTCCCAGTCTTTACACGTGGCCTCTAAGGACCACAGTAATAGAAATAATAAATCATGATGAACAATGCTGTCACCGGGAAACTTGCATTCTCCTGCTTTCACCCCAAGGCCCCCAGCAGGATGTGTGGGTGAGGGAAGAGCCCTTGATGGAGGAGCTGTGCAGCAGCACCACTTGCACATAGCTGCCCCAGAACGTGGGGAAGAAGAAAGGCAGTGGAGGGGCACAGCACAGCGTGCCAGCACGGCTGTTACCTCTTGCCCTGGGTGCCTTGGTTAACTCTACAACAGAGGGATGAAAAGAAACAAGGGTTTCTTTTGCGTGATGGAACGTTGCACTGGGATGAGGCTTAAATGGATCCTCAACTTCTTTTTTCAAGATTAAGGAACAGCAAGACTTTTGTTTTGTTTTTCTTCCCCCCCTTTTTTTTTGACAAACCAGAGACTCTAAAGAAAAATCAGTCGAAAGGTCTGAACTGAACCTGCCTCCCCAAAGTGTGTAGTTCTGCATGGGCAAATTTCTGCACAAACAACTAGGAAAGGAACGTGTCAGCGAGTAAACAAGATCAATCCACCCCCAGGCTGTTTCTCTGCACCCAAGCTGTATTTCAAATGAACCCAGTCATCTCAAACCAGTTTGGAATACCTGACGTTCGTAATTCTGCCTCTTTCCATCAGAGCAGGCATTTCAACTGTGGAAAATTTATATTCCTCTCGTGTTAGGTGCTATCCTATTACTGAAGTGACTCTGGTGAAAGTTCTTAGGGAAAGAAGCAAAAATTAATTAACTCATTGCCACCAGCCCACATTAGAGAAAACCAGGCATCTTCGGGGAAAATAATATTCCTGAGAGACGAAATACAAAATTCTCTTTCAAAATATATATATATACATTACGTACATATATGCATACGTAGGAAGAAGAGAGAGGCGGGGAAATACAGATCAGAAAACACTGATTTCAGAGAATGTAGCAACAAGAACATGAAGACCTTTATCCCAAAGCAGTGCATTGTGTAGTAGACAGGATTCACCCACTGAGGAGTTTCAGGAGGGCTGAAGCAGACCAGCCAGCCTCCAACATGAGTATGAGTACATTTCTTAACCTCATCAGCCGCTTAATGTGGCGTCCCCAGCACCACGTTTGTTTTGCACATTATAGCTTTTCTACAGAGTGCAGCACTGCAGCAGATTGGTGAGATCACAGGAGGGCAGGCGAGCAAATGAGGCAGACAGATAGCCTTGTGATGTCTCCTGGATCTCTTCATCTTACACTGATGGCATCTTCTGCTTTCCACT